>PVJN01052122.1:0-14228 GCA_004026805.1 Lasiurus borealis
AAAAAAAAAAAAAAGATGCACCTATAGGGAACATGGCATAATAATATCAGTATAGACCTCAAGTGGCTACACAAACAAGTGCAAGCCATTCAGAATAGCATTGATGAAATTATATCTCTGGAAAAACTGGCAAAAGAATTGCTGGATGATTTAAAATAATTTAATCCATGGAATATGTTTAAAAAACAACAACAACAACAAAAAAAACACCTCCTGGAACCTAATTGATTCCTTTTTGTATTATTAATCTTACCCTGCTTTTTTTTTTCAGTCATCAGCAAGCTCCTGCAATCTCAAGTCCAAAGGCTCCAACTAGATGTCCACAAGCTACATTTAAAAATGAAAAATGGGAGAGATGTAGAGAGGCCTCTGGGAAGGCACATGGGCATTCTTTAATTATTGTCAGTTGAACCCAGTGGCATCGGCAAAGCCACACTCTGTAAAGACGCCTTGCCAAAAGGGCAAGTGTGTTGTCAGCTTGACCTTCATTTCAGCCCATGGTGTGGGGAACTGGGTTTTGATATCTAAATCCAGCCTAGCACCAGGAATGCTCAGGGCCTACTCAAGAATGCAAATAACTTATTTTGTCTTGACCTTTTGGTGAAACTTCCTTGTATTTGGGGGTATAAAATAAACACCTTGCATTGGCTCTGGGTCACTGTCTTTCCATCAGAAGAAGGCAGCGGTCCACCCAACCCCAGCTTTTCTTTCTATTTCTATGTCATGTCTCTTTCTTTTATTTCTCAATCTCCAGCTGTGTCTACTCAGGAATTGGGCCTGCTCTCTAGCTGTGCTGGATGCAGAAAAGAGAAAATAGTTACACTAATGAGTAGAAATTAGGACAAATAGACCAATCTGATTGCTCAGTGTCACAATTTCAAAGTTAATATAAGAAGAGAGAGATACCTCTGGAAGTATATTAAACAACAACAACACAAACCATTTTTTTTAATTTTATTAGGTAAGGTACCCCCTAATCATCTGGGGATCTACAAACAGAAACAAAACTTTACAAGAGGGAGAATCCAAGATGGCAGCATAGGTAAACACCTATACTGCTGCCTCGCACAATAATTTCAAAACTACAACTAAAAGACAGAACGGACATCATCCAAAACCACAGGAAAGCTGGCTGAGTGGAAATTCTACAACTAGAGGGAAAGAGAGGGGCTCACGAAGACCCAGAGGAGCAGCAAAAGAGGTACAGAGACGCGCGCGTGGAGAGAGCGGGTGCCGGAGTACCTGGATGGCTTTTTCTGGCAGGAGGGAAACGGAGACTCCTAAAGGCATTGAACCCCTTATCCTACGACACTAAACCCCAGATCCAGCCAAAACTCATACAGGGGGAGTTTGGACTGTGAAAAGGGAGAGGTGCACGGAAATTTAGGGGAGTCGCAAAAGATCAGAGGTCTGGTGGCTCGCACGTCACTGCGCGCGCAGAGGACAGACTGCTGATTGTGCCACAGGCTTTCAGGAGCGGGCGGGAAACAGACCCTCCCAACTGTGCCACTTCTAACTTCAGTAAACCCCAGTTTCGGGTGAAACCCTGGGGACCTAGACTCATGAGTTCCTGGAGTGCAGGGGAGCCAGAAAGGCAGTGGTCTACAAGCACTGTGTGAGCGCACAAGGACTGCTCCAGCGATTACCCAGTCGGGGGCCATGGAGGGCGGGGCTGACTGGAAGGCAAGACGGTCCCTTAAGCCCTGAGACTCCACCCATCCCAAGCTCAATAGAGAGGCTTCTGTGGCTTTGCACGTCTGGTATCATAAGGCTGAATCCAACACAGAAGTTCTCCCGGCACAGTGAAAATGCCGAGACAAGGGAAGGGATCACAAACAAAAGAAATGGAGGAAAACACATGACTGGATATAGAGTTCAAAACCACGCTTATTAGGTTTTTCAAGAATATGCTAGAAAAGTTGGATAAAGTTAGCGAGAGCCAAGAGGAGATGAAAAAGGACCAACTAGAGATGCAAAAGATCCAACTAGAGGTGGAAAAGGTCCAACTAGAGATGAAAAAGGACCAACTAGAAATTAAACATACACTGACTGAAATAAAGAATATTATACAGAGTCCTAACAGCAGACTAGAGAAAGGCAAGAATCAAGTCAACAATTTGAAATATAAAGAAGCAAAAAACACTCAACTGGAAAAGCAAGAAGAAAAAAGAATCCAAAAATGTGAAGATAATGTAAGGAGTCTCTGGGACAGCTTCAAGCATACCAACATCAGAATTGTGGGGGTGCCAGAAGAAGAGAGAGAGCAAGATACTCAAAACCTATTTAAAGAAATGATGACTGAAAACTTCCCACATCTGGTAAAAGAAATAGACTTACAAGTACAGGAAGCACACAGAACCCCATATAAAAGGAATCCAAAGAGGAACACACTAAGAAACATTATAATTAAAATACCAAGAGCAAAAGACGAAGAGATAATATTAAAAGCAGCAAGAGAAAAACAGTTCATTACCTACAAGGGAGCACCCATACGACTTTCAGCTGATATCTCAACAGAAACGATGCAGGCTAGATGGGAGTGGCAAGAAATATTAAACGTGATGAATAGCAAGAACCTACAACCAAGAATAATGTATCCAGCAAAGCTGTCATTCAGAATTGAAGCCCAGATAAAGAGCTTCACGGAGAAGAAAAAGCTAAAGGAGTTCATCAACTCCAAACCAGTATTATATGAAATGCTGAAAGGTACTCTTTAGAAGAGGAAGAAGAAAAAGGTAAAAGCCAAAAAATTATGAACAACAAATTCATATCTATCAACAAGTGAATCTAAAAATTAAGTGAATTAAAAATTTGATCAACAGAATAAACTGGTGAATATCATAGAATCAGGAGCACAGAAAGGGAGTTGACTGATAATTCTCAGGGGGGAAGGGGTGAGGGGTGTACAGGGAGAGACTGGACAAAAATCATACACCTATAGATGAGGTCAATGGGAGGGTGGAGGGAAGGGTGGGAGTTGGGTGGGAGGGGAACTATGGAGGGGAAAAAAGAGAAACAAATGTAATAATCTGAATAATAAAGATTTAATTAAAAAATGAAAATAAAAATAAAACAAAATAAAAATAAAACTTATGAATTGTTAAAAAAGAAAAAAAAAACTTTACAAGAGATCTCTGCAAGATGGTTGCCTTCCTCCTGCTCTGCTCTCTATAATTTGCATGAATTCTAAGCTTATATAGTAAAACAGAAAGCAGTGTCCCCACCGCTTAATCCTCCTCACCCCCACACCCTGACATCTAGCTCCCAGGTTCAGTCAGCTTCCCTCTGCCCTTACCCTTCTTCTCTCCAGAGATCAAGGTTTTGAGAAAATACAATACAGGTTTGTGGGTTTGTTTGTTTTTCCTTTACAAAAAGCAAGAGGACTTTTGTATTGGATAAAATGAGATGACTGGTCAAAACAAGATCCCCAAGATGGAAAGGGGTGAAAACCTGGTAACAAAAGACAATGGAAAAGCCAAGGACTTTTGTGCCTTCTTACCAAAGTCTTTTAGTGAGAAGATCAATTATATCCAGGGGAATTCTGGATTAATAGGGCAGGAAGCTAGCAATGTCTTATTCCCACCAATTTAAAATGCCCACTAAAATACCCATGAAGCTGTGAAAAAAAATGAAGAGTTGCACTAGCTAGAGAAACTGGGACGTGGGGTGACGACTGCCTACTTCTAGTGGGGAAGGAGTTTCTGCTGTCTTTTATGGGGAGACGAGGTTGAACTAAGGAGCATACTTATGGTCTATATACATTATACTCTGTGATTCAGACAATGAAAGTGCCAAAAAAGATCAGGAAAACTTTTAATTCACTTCTAGCTGTCTTCAGCTTAGCAATACAGGGGCTGTACTGATCTGAAAACCAGAGTCTATTCATTAATACATTTATCAATTTATAAATAATGTTATAAAATTATTTATAATATAATTATAAACAAGAGGGGAATTCATAAAAACTGTAACTGTATTTTCTAAGGCTACCAGGGTTCTGCTTCATTTTTTCTACCATCAGCTCCTCTATTTTCTATATACTTTTGGAGACTACAACTTGAGTACATCATATGGTCAGTGAAAGTGGTAGTGATGGTTGGGCCAATGGTTTTTATAAGGAAAAGCTTCAAATATAAGCATGCTTGAAGACATCATATCTGAAATAATGTAACAGGACAAACTGTGGAGTCAGACAACCCAGAAAATCAGAGACAAAATAATCCATTTAAGTGCAATAGAACCTAAAAATAAAACCACCACCAACACTATCAACTGCCCCATTTACTACACACTTACGTGTCAGACACTATCTTAAGTACTTTACATACATTATCACTTTATTCCTCACAGCAAACACAAGATATCATTCAAATTTGTTTGAAAGTGGCAGATAATAATAATATCTATCATTTATTGAGTCCCTATTATCTATTAGGCATAAGTGTCTTATGTTCACTCTCTCATTAGATGAATGCCTACTAGGCACTAGAAAATGGGCTCAGCCTTCCCAATTCATTATTCAAGGCTCAGTTTAAGCATCACCTCTTCCAGGAAGCCTTCTCAAGCCCTTATAATCTGGGGTAGGTATGCCCACTCTGCATTCCTCCTATCACTACCCTGTGCTTTTTTATATAACAACTTTTATCTCATAACACACATATACACAAACTCCAATACCAGACTATGAGCTCCAGAAGAAAACATTATAGAAATTAGAATGCAATAATAGATTACTTCTATAAAACAGTTGTACAAAGAGAGAGGTTAAAATAAAAACTGCTTTTGAATGGCAGAATTGTTAGTGAATTTTGAGACTTCTTTAATATCTATAAAACAAGCTGTAAAATAAGGTTAACTCACAGGCTTATTATAATGAATAAATAGTAAACAGTTGTAAAGCCTCTTAGCATAGTGCCTTGCATATAGTAAAGGTTCACTCATGTTAACTAATATTATCAATATTATAAGGTGTTTGGTCTAGAAAAAAGACTTAAAAATTTAGAGGATAATAATAATATCATTCATTAGCAATTTTCTAAAATAATCTTGTATTACTTTTATAATAAAAATATTTAGTTTATACAAGCAAAACATACTAAGTTTTTGGAAAATAATAAAACTAGAAAGTCCCACCCTGGCTCATGTGGCTCAGTTGGTTGGGCATCTTCCTGTGCACTAAAAGGTTGCTAGTTCAATTCCTGGTCAGGGCACATGCTGGGTTGCAGGCTCAATCTCTGGTGTGGGGCATGTAAGAGGCAGTTGATAAATGTTTCACTATCATATCAATGTTTCTCTCTCACACTCTCTTTTTTTCTCCCATCCTCTCTCTCTAAAAATAAATATTTTTTTTTCACAAAACCTAGAAAATATACCTCCTTCACTTCTTTTCCCCACACCTAATCCCACCTCCTCCTTAGAAGTAACCATTTCAACACTTCTAGATGGAATCCTTCCACAGGGGGATGTATTTGAGTTTAAGCAAGAGAAAAATGTGTCAATTCTGAATACAGTAAATCCAAGTTGTAATAGAAGGATGGAAAACCAAATGATAGTAAAATAAATCAGTTCTTAAAGATCTAAAAATTAGAGATTCTTGAATACCAGGGCCTTATATTATTACCACTGCTATTTAAAAAAATAAAATAAAATGGTAATCATTTATTAATCTTTATGGGGAAAAAGTAAAGTGGCCCTCACCTGAGATTAAGAAAATGGCACTGATAAAAGTGCCATTTCACACACCTTTTTATGCAAATACTTGAATAAAGTATGCAAAGTTGTACTGAATTATTAACAATACTATCTGAGAGCAAGGACTGCAAGAGAAATGTCAAGGGGAGAAAATCTTGAGTTTAACGGTGCCAAATGCCAAGAAGAAAACCAGGGCCTCGTCCCAAGGTTATTCATCAAGATAAGAGAGGCTAAGGCAAATATAAGAACAAAAAGTTCCCGCAGTTCTTACAACACAACTTAAGTAAACATTTATGAAGCTAATATATTTTGTTATAAAGTTTAACATTAAATCATTATAAACAAGAGGGAAATTCATAAAAACTGTAATTGAAAAACAATTCAGTAGGCTATAAGTCTACACAATGCATATGAAATTTCATATTCCACTATGTCCTCTGGCTTTTATCCAAGAACATTAAAAAAAAAGATAACAAAGAAGAAAAGGAAAAATGAATGTATAATTTAAAAAGAAAATACATTGAAAAAGAGAAAGGGGAAAATTAACATACATAAAAGATTGGCTTTTGAGAGATCAAACCAAAGAATCCTCAGCAGTCTGTGAGAACACAGGTACTATATCCTTAGCTCTGGTGTTCTGGACAGTGAATTCCAAATGCCTCTTTCATCTCTGGTCTTGGGATCCTGTCAAGAGCCAGATGTAAAGCTTGTTTCTGATTTTCGGGTTACTACAGCAGAGACAGAACTATCCCCCCTCCATTTCTGGAAACTGTGGGGATATATAACATCCACAGGACCTTATAGACCCCACATAAGATCAGTTGGGAACAGCGTGATTGGCTGCTCTTTTATCTTGATCACAGGGCTGATGCTTGTGGCACATGGAGGGAATTTCAAATTATGGAAGTCCAATTTACAAGGACTCAGGCAAGTGTAGCTCCACTAGAAAGAAGATGGCTCTGCCCAGATTGGTGTCCTGGTGTACCACTTGGCCATGGGCCCTCTTAGTGTAAAGCAGTGGTTCTCAACGTGGGGCACATACCCCACAGGAGGGGACAATTTGATTTTTAAGGGAGGCAATTCAAGAATGAGTTATTAACAGTGAATTTTTGCATTTCTTATGGTTCTGGGGGGCTCATATACAGTAAATACATATATATTGTGATATATTTATGCACTTTAGTCCTCATATGTTCTGAAACTTTATTTGCCATTTTTTCATATCACTTCATATTGTTATTTTTTAAACAATTTCATAGTGATTTCTTCCTTAGTATTTCAACTGTCCTTTTGTACTTTTATTTTTTTTTTCTTTCATGGATACCATATTCTTTTGGAAACTTGTTTAGACCAAATTAATGGTCTTTTAGGCTTCCTCCATGTGAATAGGAGTTCACTTTTTGAAAATAATAAGAATTACATGTCACAGGGAGAGGGACATCAGGATTTTAAATATGCTTAGGTGGGACATGGCCAAAAAAGGTAAGGAACCATTGGTGTAAAGTATCTGTCTTCCCTTTCCTCCTACTTTCAGAACCAATGCATTGTGGATTCCACTAGGAGGCACCTCTGGCTTCTCCCAAAGATAATCTGTGTCCAAGGCAGAAAATGTTCAATGTTTAAACACAAGATGGCAATATATACTGCTCTATTGCAAAGCCCTTGGCCTTGTGAAGGGAGCTGAAGGGGGTGGGGAGTGCTGACTGAAAATGAAATCCACTTGAATTTTATGTGAAAAGTGGACATCATAAATATTTTGAATTTTTTGAGGAACCAATAATTATTTAATGCTATTTAGTCAAAGTAGTCCAAGTCTCCAAGTCTTGGAAGTTTACCACAGCACACATCCCCATATCTCACAAAGCTGGGGTATGACCCAGTCACCAATCTGCCTTGCTTTCCACAAATATCCCCTTTCAACTTACATGAGACATTTTGGAGTAACCTCTTCAGAGCCAAGAACTCCTCAGCTGGCAGTTTCAGGACACTCCTGTGCTCCTGAATAACCAATCACCACAGGTCTTGGTAAGGGCAGAGGTCACCTATGCTGGCAGAGGAGAAAAAAGAAGCAGGAGAGAGCAAGTTTGAAAAGTAGGGAAAGAAAAGTGAGGTGAAGAGAAATAGACAAAATTGAGGCGAAAGAGTGGGTGTGCTGAAATGAGGAAAGGAAAGGGAAAATAAAATGAGGGAAAAGAAGGGGAAGAAAGAAGTCCATAATAGAAAAAAAAATGGGGCAGACAGGGGTAAATGAGGAAATACAGGAAAGGAGAAAAAGAAACGAGTAAAGAGAAGGGACAAAAAAGAAAGGAAGAAAGCGGAAATGGATAAATAAAGAGGGAAAAAAACGGAAGAAAGAATGGGAGGAAAAGCGCAGAAAGACTGAAATGAGTGAGGGGAGAAGGGCAAACTGGGAAGAGAGAAAAAAAGAGGGAGAAGAGGCCTTGGCAACCGAGAGCCTGCGCGTAGGAGCTTGAATTCCCGGAAGCCAGGACAGCGATCTCCTCCTGTGGGACTTAGGGAAGCGAGGAGATAGCAAGTGGGGAGAGAGAGGGAAAGATAAGTGAAGTGAGAAGAAAGGGACAAAACTGAGGAGATTTTGATCGTGCTTCTGTGAGTTTTGTTTAAGGCATTTATTGGGTACTCCTGAAGTGTGTCCCGCACGCTCAGACTTTATGTAGGAGCAAACGTTTCTCTTTGTA
This sequence comes from Lasiurus borealis, assembly GCA_004026805.1. Taxonomy (NCBI): domain Eukaryota; kingdom Metazoa; phylum Chordata; class Mammalia; order Chiroptera; family Vespertilionidae; genus Lasiurus; species Lasiurus borealis. The sequence continues at coordinate 8,391 of PVJN01052122.1, forward strand.
CCACCCCCTCCCCAAAGAGGTTTGTGGAGCGCCTCGGTGTACGACAGTTACTAGTAGGGCTCTCGAGGGCTGTATCTCTCCTGTAGGGGGACCCGTCCGAGGTGGGATCAAGAATATTCGCCCTCCCACCGAGCTGGAGAACAGGGTTCTGAGGCACCTCCAGGCTGGTTACTCTTAACATTTGTGGCGGAGGATGCGCCGTGAGGGTCGAGAGAGCCTGAGCTGAAGCTCCAGCACAACTAAGTGGGCAAGGGTGCGAGCCGCCCTGTGGTGCGAGGGTGCGTGGGTGCGGCGGGGCGGGGCGGGGGTTTGGAGGCAGGACCGAGCGGGCTTAGGGCCGGCACCCGCCCTGGGAAGCTGGAGCGGTCTCCGTCGGCCCCCGGGGGGTAATTTACTTGCCACAGCCCGTGCAGACTCCTGGGCGTGCAGCTCGCTAGCTCACTCGCGCTGGGCTCCTGCCACCATTCAGCCGGCACAGCCCAGGGAAGTCCGAGAGCGGGTGAGCCAGCGAGTCGAGGAGGGAGGGAGCAAACAGGGGAAAAAGAGGGCGTGCCCCGGCTCTCCCTCTGCCCTGCTGCCCTGCTGCCCGCCCTTCCTGCTGCCACAGGTCCACCCCGAGTCTTGCTCACACTTAGGAAACTTGGGACGGCGCTGGGGCAGAGTGTGGCACCTCCGGGGCGGCCGGGCCTCTAGCGGAGTGGGAGGAGGAGGAAGAAAAGGAAGTGAGCCCCAAGGATCCGCTCCGAGCTGTTTGTCCAGCTGTTTCTATTCGAACCCAGAGCCGCACAGCTAGAACGGGCCCAATTCGAGGGTGGTTAGCTGAAGGCATTAATTTCCAACTCTTCTCTTAGCTTGCCTTTTCCAGACACCCTGGAGTCTCCTCAGGCCAACCTGGCGGACGCGCACCTGCCAGCCGCCCCAGACCTGGCAGGCCAGGCGGCCCCCGAGCCTGAGAAGATGGCCCAGCCCAACACCGACTGCCGATCACCTGTGGGTCTTGACTGCTGCAACTGCTGCCTGGACCTGGCCCACCGAAGTGGGCTCCTGGGAGACAGCAGCGGGCAGAACAAGACCCCAGGCAGCCCCACCGTGAGCAACTTTAGGCAGCTTCAGGAGAAGCTGATCTTTGAGAACCTCAACACTGACAAGCTCAACAGCATAATGCGGCAGGATTCGCTAGAGCCCGTGCTGCGAGACCCTTGCTACTTGCTCAACGAAGGTATCTGCAACCGCAACATCGACCAGACCATGCTCTCCATCCTGCTCTTCTTCCACAGGTGGGTGTCTGAGCAGATGGGTGGGCATGCGTTCTGGCTCGCACCAGCTTCTGCTGTACACTCAACTTGGACAAAAGGGGCTACCAGGAATTTCATGAGGGGCACTAAGGAGGCTGGGCTCTCAGGCTGTTGTGACTGACCCCACGGGCTACCTGGAGTCCTGTGCAGTGGAGGGGAGGTCTGGCAGGTGAGAACTGTATTTGGAAGTTTGCCTGCAAGAGACTTTCCTAAATAGGTGCTGGAGCCTAGAAAGTGGCTAGATTCCTAGATGGTTTGGAACTAGCTGGAGGGCAACCCCTCCTGCAATGCAAAATTTCCACTGCCACTTTGGAAATTCTGCTGTGAGATGCTCTTAGGATCTGAGTTCCACCCTTCACAAAAGCCCATTTCTAAATATGCAAACTCAGATTGAAACTTCAAGGGCTTTGAAATTACTAAATACCACTGACTGTGAGTGAGGCCAGGGAAAATGTCAAGACATACTAAGATGTGCAGCAGGTGGGGAATAAGAAAAATTATGGAGCCTTGAGAATTTCTTGAGACTCTGGATGGGATACCCCCACCTCCTCCATGTTACGTCTTTTCAATTTCCAATGATGACTAAAAGCAGCCCCGGAGAGCATCCTAGGATGAGAGGGTGGATGAATCCATGTCATTGCAGATGTTTGTTGGAGTGTGGAGAGTGAGGGTCAGACTTTCTAGAAAGGGCAAAAGGAAGAGATAAGGGAGGAAAGAAACACATTGGGAAGCCCCAAGGTGTCTATACGGTACTCCTCTAGTCTGAGACAGACTGATCAGAGTCAGTCTTGGGGGTACAACTGAGGCAATTTCGAGACAGGGGAGACAACTTCAGGAAACCCAACTGCAGTTGGTTTGGTGTTTTTGGAACCATTATAAAGGGCACAGATGTGTGTGTGTGTGTGTGTGATGTGTGCATTTTGTTTTTTCTCAATGATGCAGGCTAAATGCATGAAAGAGAACTCCGTGGTGGGAAATCTGGGTTATATATAGTACAAGTTTTAGCCCTGCCTCGCTGTATGAGCCTGAGCAAGTCACCTGACTTCTCTAGTCTCTAATGTACCTTCTGTTTCTGATAGTTCAGGTCATGGGCAAGTGGTGTGCTCAGACAAGGTAATAAGAAATTGTGAGTACCACAGAATACTTGAATAATTGGATGGTTTTCCAGTGAAGCACAAAAAAAGGGAATTTTAAAAGCAATCAAAATAGGCAGGAGCTACCCTCACTTAAGTGTTCAGACTAGGTTTACCACTGCAACCCCAGAAGTTCCAGGAGAGAACAAGTAGGGCTGCTGACTTTGTTAGCATTATCATAACAAGTTGTATTTCTCAGGCATTTTCCACCCCATCAAAGCTCTTCCTCATCTATTATTTAACATTAGGTATAAATTTATTTCATTGTCTTAAAAAAAACAACACAACAAAAACAGGTCCTGTTCTAGTGGGTTTTTTAGGGAATCTTCATTTCTGATGAAAGATTAGTATGCTGTAACCCCACCAAGCAAAAGCCCTAACAGACTCTTAACAATCCAGCTCTGCTTGGTAGGAGAGTGGCAGTGAGGAAGGGGTGATGGAGATACCTAGAAAGAGCTCCTGTCACATTTGCACTCTTTGAACTAAGAGAGAAACTGCTCCCAAATGGCCTTATTGATATGTAAGAGGGGACACATCCTCAGTTGGGTTACTAGGCTTGGGACCTGGGAGGGTTGGATCTAGGTGAGTGAGGTATGAAACTGAGAGCCTGAGATCAAAGTGTTCACTTGTGCCACACCTTGGGAGGCTTTCTTGTTGTCTGGGTTTCTCCAATGGAAAGACCTCCTTTGTCACCTAGTCCATTGACACCTGTCCTGGGGTTTGGTTATTGGCAAAGCATATAAATGACATAAGGTAGGGGTGTGGGTGTATTGAGGGCATTGAAGGAGGGAGCAGAGTGAAATGTTGGAAATGTGGACCTGAGCACCTTGCCTCCTGGGATCAGAGCAATTTAGTGTCCAAAACAGATAAGCCTTTCTTTCTGTAAGGCTGGGGAGTGTGGCAGGGTCCTGTGGTAATAGACTTCTAGTTCTAGCAGGACAAAATGTGCTTCCATTTTTCTTGATAACTGAGATATTTGAGGTTAGGAATTCTGAATTTGCTTCAGGTTTTACCTAGTGATATGCTCATTAGAAGAAGTAGGAGACCATTATTGCTGGTCATGGGACTTTTCCAATATCTGAGCTGGAAAGACTTCTCCTGAGTGAAAATTTTCTCTTTCTTACTTCATTTATTCCCTGGATTTCTATATTTATACTTAAGTCATCAGTTTCACTTCTATCCCATTTAATGCTTTGATATTTCAAATTCCTGTTGGGGTGTGGTGTATTTTTCCCCTTTAATTTATCTACTTTCAAGGCTACCTTTTCTGGAGAAGACTCTCCCTCCCCCTCCTCCTGCAGTCCATTTTCCTCCTGGAAGGGTTCCTATATTCTTGGGAGGGGAGAGGCACATTCTTGATTTGTCTGGTTATCTCCCTTGACCCCTTGTTCTCAGCTTAGTTCCCAATGTCCTTGGTACACAAGAAAATAAGCAGTTTGAGGGTAGGCAGTGTGTTTTACACTCATTTGTTTTCCCCTGGGTTTCTTAGTTATTTAGCCTGTATGCAATAAAGGTTTTTTTGGTTAGATTACTGCTTAATTGTTGGTGTAACAGTTGTAAAGTGTAAAAAAGCAACTTTAACCTAGTCTTGGGAAATCCTTATTAAGGTTTAAATGTGATTTTTTTGTTTGTTTTTTGTTTGAACCACGTGTGTAACTCTAATAGTCTGGGAGAAGTCCTGATGAACAGTGCTGTATGTATACTCATAACTCAGTGGTAATGGGCATGTGGCTTGTTTGGTATGTAAATGGTTTCTCTAAACTATTGAGATGTGTGTTTTACTAAACACCATCCCTTTAATCTTGTGTTAGGTAACTAATAACTATAATAGATTAATAGCTAACATTTATTGAGCATTTATAGTTTGCTCTAAGCATTATATCTGCCTAATCTCATTTAATATTTATACTAACCCATGAGAAGTCTACTATCACCCTTCTTCATTTTATAACAAAGAAAATTGAGGCTTGGGAAAAATAACTTGCCTGATACCTCACAATGAAAAGCAGAGGAAAATTCTACCTAAGATTTGTCAGACACTAAATAATTGTCTATTAAGAAAAAATTGTTAAGCAGAGGTAAATATTACCTGAGAAACTAACCAAATGTTTAAAACATCCTTATTAGGTAGGGTGACCAACCATACCTTTTGGGGACATGGGACTTTCAATGTTTAAACTGGGACAGTCCCAGAGAAACTGGAATGGTTGGTCACCCTATTATAGTTGGTCACCTTATCATTTGAATATACTTCTAAAACTGGAAAATTTAGGAGGCAGATAAAATATGTTGGGCAAACATTAAATTTCCAATTTAAATGTAGCCTATGAAAAAACTGGTAAAGTTGAAATTTGAGGGGCCTTAATTCTTTGATCAATAAGCAGTAGCAATCTGAAATGGAAACTTTTGCCATATTCTGTTGTTGTCATTGTTGTTGCTGCAATTCAGATTTACTTCTAAGATTTTTTCCAAAACTTCTTAATCAGCTCTATTTTGCTGCCTTTGGCTCCCAAGCATACTTACCTGCTCTGGGTAGTCTGAGATATTCTGAATTGGAGTTCCCTTGTACCTTTAAAAATCTTAGGAGCCTGCCTTTAAGCTTCTGAGCTGACACCAATTGGTTCCCACACTTAGATGCTCAGAAAATGATAATAGCAAAGATTTCTAATTGCTTTACATGTGCTAATTCATTCACCCTCCCCTACTGAGTTGATATATAATAGTAAAGGGAGCGATCAGGTTTCCAAGAAAAAAAATGCAAAACATTATTTGTGCTTCTCTAAGTGAGTCTCAAAGTTCATGATTTCATAATTGTATATTCCTGGATCTGACTTACAAGGATGTAGCTACTTATATGGTGTGATTTGAGGGGCCAAACGACTCTCTGGGCCTGCCTGCTATAGTGCCTAAGATACAGTTTTCTGTCTAGGAACCATTTAAAATTCCTCTCCCATAGCACAGTGGTATTCTGATCACACCATGAAAAACTCTGAATTAGAGATCACAACCTTTGTCAACTAATTTGCTATTTGATTTTGATGATGGAGTTCTTTACTCTAGAGAAGTTTCTATGTGGTTAAGCCTGACATTCTTTGCCTTTGTGATTTTTGCTTTTGGTATCAAGCTTGGAAAGTCCTTCCCTAGTCTAAAGTAATATAAAATAACTATTTCTTAAGTGACTACTAGTCTAACAAAGAATAGGCACTCTGATTAAGGCATTTTCTATTAAAAACACAATGCATTTGCAACTTAACATTCATGGTTTGAATACTTCAAGAGAAAGTGATAGGAGATAAACTGTCTTCTTGTTGAGGCACAGATGTGAATTCCGCATGCTAAGAGGCTTTTGCCTATTAGTGATCCTAGTGCTCTACCAGCACACACCACACACACACACACACACACACACA
>PVJN01052123.1:0-14224 GCA_004026805.1 Lasiurus borealis
GGAGCGGGCGGCACCAGGACCCGGGGGAAGCTCGGCGGGCGGGCGGGAGGGCGGTGAGCAGGCCCCGGGCCGGGAGGCTGCGGGCGGCGGCGCTGGGGGCCCGGCGCGGCGAGAGGCCCGGAGATGCCGAGCAAGAAGAAAAAGTACAACGCGCGGTTCCCGCCGGTGAGCACGTGGTCGCGTTCGGGAGGAGCGAGGCGCCGGCTCCCGGGAGGCTCGGGCCCGGGCCCCGCTGGGGGGCGGGCGTATCGCGGCGTTCGGGGCCCCGACGCCCCGCCTCCTTCCGTACCCTCCCCACCGCGGCGCCCCCCGCCCCCTTCCCCCGGGGATCCCCCCTCCGCCGTTTTCTGGTCTGGAAGCGATGGGGCCCGAGCTCCCCGCCTCTCTCCCAGGCGCGGATCAAGAAGATAATGCAGACGGACGAAGAAATCGGGAAGGTGGCGGCGGCGGTGCCTGTCATCATCTGTATCCTGTCGGGGGGCTGCCCGGGGTTGCGGGGGGACGCGGGGGCGGGAGGCGGCCTTGGGGGGGCCGGGGACCCCCCTCCCGCGTTCTCCTTGACGCCCCCCCGAGCCCGGGCCCTGGAGCTGTTCCTGGAGTCGCTCCTGAAGAAGGCCTGCCAGGTGACTCAGTCCCGGAACGCCAAGACCATGACCACGTCCCACCTGTGAGTGGCCGCCGAGCGGCAAGGGCCCCGTGGGGTTCTGTCCCCGGAGGTGACACCCTTACAGAGAGGCCAGGCGCGCCCCGGCCCCTGCCCGAGAGGCTGCAGGTGGGAGGCTCCCGGGAAACCAGCAAAGGCCGCTTGGAGGCTGTGGGTTTGCACTGGGGAAAAGTTGGGGGTGACAGCGCAGGGGTGAGGTCGGGGCGGGGGTGGAGATGATGAAGGTGGAGGTTTCCCGGGCTCCATCCTTCTACAAACCCCTCGCTGGGAGCCCAGACAGCCGGGCCCTGCCATGCCCTCCCCTCCACCTCTTCCAGGAAGCAGTGCATTGAGCTGGAGCAGCAGTTTGACTTCTTGAAGGACCTGGTGGCATCTGTGCCCGACATGCAGGGGGACGGGGAAGACAACCACCTGGACGGGGACAAGGGCGCCCGCAGGTGGGGAGCCGGGGCTCAGTGTCCAGGTGTAGCCCCCGGGGGTTGGAGGTGGCCGGGGGCTGCTGGAGGATCGGGCTGATGGACGGGCCCTTCCCACAGGGGCCGGAAGCCAGGCAACAGCAGCCGGAAGAACGGAGGGATGGGGAGCAAAGGCAAGGACAAGAAGCTATCAGGGACAGACTCGGAGCAGGAGGTAAGCGGGGCCCTCAGCCCTCTGTCCCGCCCTCCACGCCGGCCTCGGGCCTGAGCCCACCCTCACCGGGGACCTCGTGGTGAACGGGGGCCGTGAGCCAGCCTCCGTCCCTGCCACCGCCGGGGATCTGGGCTCTCCTGTGATGGCCCTGCCTCTCTGTCGTCTCTGACACAAGTCTGGCTCCCAGGACGAGTCTGAGGACACGGACACTGATGGGGAAGAGGAGACACCGCAGGCCCCCCCCCAGACCGGCCACCCCCCCGCCCACTTTCAGAGGTAAGCCGCTCTGGCCCCAGAAGACCCCAGCAGACCTGCCCCTCCGGCCTCTGCCACTTGCTGCTTTTCGTGGCGGCGGATTTGGGGGACGGGAAGGGGGCACTGAGGCTTCCAGACAGGAGACCGTGTCTCAGAAGCTCCCTCCCCTGCGAAGGGCCGTATGGGGGCCTGGGTGGGGGCAGGGAGACCTGTTCTGTGCCCCCCATTTTCTGGGCTTGGACCCCGTTTAGTACAGAGGGTGGTGGGCTCCGTGCTTCCTGTGGGGGCACCGGAGCGTAACCTGATCTTCCTCTCCTGCCTTCCGCCCCGCAGCCCCCCAACGCCTTTCATGCCCTTCACCTCGACTCTGCCTCTGCCCCCAGCGCCCGCGGGCCCCTCAGGACCTGACGCAGAGGATGAAGAGGACTATGACTCCTAGCACCCTCTGCCCCCCAGCCACACCCCCTTTTAGTTGGTTTTAGTTGTTCTGGGCGGAGGAGAGGAGATAGAGCTGTTCTTAAATTTATTAATAAAATAAATAAATAAACGGGACCCCCGTGTTCGCCCGGGCCTCTGTGCAGGGCTCGGTGGCCACCTGCCTGTCCACCCCCCTGACTGCCCCGAACGGAGCAGCGGCGGGCGGGGCAGCGGCTGCGGGGAGAGTGGGGGGGTCGCTGATAGAAGGAAGTGAGGGGCGTGTGCTGTCATGCCGAGGGACAACCTGTCTCACACTGTGTGGCCCTGGGCAGGTTCCGACCTTCTCGGGGCAGCCTTTCCTTTTTCTCTGATGGAAACCATTCTGGCCACCCCGGGCCACTGCAAAGGGGCAGCCGGGACGCGTGATAGGAACTGGAGCGCTGTGCCTGGTGCCATGAAGGGGCGGGGAAGGGGCGGTGGGAGTGGAGGGAGGTAGATGGTGGAGAGCCTTGGAGGCCTGTGAGCAGGACAGTGACAGTCGCTTAGTCTACACTCATTTCTACACCCCGCGCTGCATGGCGTGGTGAGGCTGGGCGGGAGGCTCGGGCCTGGGAGCAGTGGGCAGACGTGACGTCTATGTCAGCAGTGACTCAAAGAGCACAGATGGTCGCCTGGCCATGTGCTGAGAGGGAGGGGACGCTAAGGACTCAGGTTTCCTCTGCAGCCACTTGGGCAGGGCCTTTCCTAGCTGGGGCCACAGGAGGAAGAGCAGGGTTAGACCTGAAGATGCGCAGTTAGACTCTGATGAATTGGGGTGCTGAGAGGTGTGGAGTGGTACTGGGGTGTAGGGGCCTAGGGAGGAGGTGGCCTCGCTCCATCCAAGGAGACAGGACCCATTGGTAGTGCTCATGCACAGGTCTGGGAGGAAGGAGAGGCCAGCTGTGGTACGCGGGACAGCTGCAGGCGGCAGGCAAGCCATGCAGTGCGTGGGGAGGAGGCGGGAGGTGAGAAACAGGTGATAGGAAGCAACTGCTCAGGGCTATGAAATAAAGATGAGAGCAAGTGGCTCAGAGGGAGGGGGAGGGACTCTTTTTTTTTTATTGATTTTTTACAGAGAGGAAGGGAGAGGGACAGAGAGCTAGAAACATCCATGAGAGAGAAACATCGATCAGCTCCCTCCCGCTCACCCCTCACCGGGGATGTGCCCACAATCCAAGTACATGCCCCTGACCGGAATCGAACCTGGGGCACCTCAGTTCACAGGCCGACGCTCTGCCCACTGAGCCAAACCGGTTTCCGCAGGAGGGAAGTTTTTGTGTTTTTAAGACGATGGAAATGCAGGCTTATTGTGGAGGAGGGGTGAAGGGAGAGGATAGGGCAGAATTAGGGGAGCGGGGTGGGGGTGTCCGAGGTGACCCGGCCTGATGAGTAGGTAGGAGGTCGGCGCTCCTGAGTTCTCCCTGAGGTGTCTGGCTTCTGTGGAACAGGAGCTGCTGGTGGGCGTGGATGGGCCCGGGCCGCTGGAGTGCGGAGCGGGTGGCTCCTGTCTGCCTCTCATCTGCTCGCCTCCGGGCAGCGCGCCCCTTTCTTTTGGGAAACCATTTCTCCTTCAACCTGCAGGGTGTGTAGCATCTTCATGGGGCAAAGTGTCAAGGAGGCACGGGAGGGGTTGAGATGGCCAGGGCCCGTGGGTTCAGCCTTAGCAGGGTGCTTAGGAGTGGAATCTCTAGAACCAGGCCCCAGGTTCAAATCCTGGCCTCCTCGCTTATTAACCTCAAACAAGTTCTGTAGCTTCTCTGTTCAGGTTCTTCATCTGTGAGATGGAGGTAGTTATTAGCTTTGCTAGTTACATGCTCTGTACTATTTATACTGGTTGTGCCTTTAGGGACAAGGGCTGATGTAACTCAAAATACAGGCTCAAATGCAGCGGGACCTATTTCATGTTGAAGGTTCACGGTGGGATTGATCTGATCGGTGGGTGGTGTTTCTCCCAGAGGGACTTGAGGGCCAGGCTCCCTCTGTCTGTGGCCTCACCATCCTGCACCCATGATGCCAAGGTCACTGGGGAAGTGGAAAGCTCAGATGCCCGGCGGTTTTTCTAGTCCAGGACCGGAAGTGACCCGTCACCTCTTCACTCCCATCGGGACGGTCACGGTTCTGTCCGGAGAGGCTGGGGAAGGGTCTGGCCAGCCTGGTGCTGCCCAGCCAGCTTCTGCTGCAGGCCGCACAGGGAGTCGGCAAGGGCTTGACTCGCCCTCGGCCAGGCCGGGCAGACGGTGCTCCAGGCTGGGTCCGGCCTCTGAGTGCCTCCTGGGAGTGGGGAAAGGTGGCTCTGCCCTGTGGGTACCACTGGCACCGACGGGGCAGCCTGTGACTAACCCGTCTGTAGAGCTCCACCTGGGAACCAGGTGAATGTGTTTCTTTATTCTCTGTCATCAAAGAGCCTGGAGCTTCAGGCCATGTCCTGTCTGAAAGCCTCAGCCGCCTCGGCTGCACGCTGAGTGTGACCAGTAAGTGTGACCAGTGTGTAAAATGGGGCAGCTTCTGAGGCCAGCGTGGGAGTTGGGGGCCTTGACCGTCATGTGAAAGGTATCATCCCACCGTCCCTGCCAAGTGGAGAGCCTCCCTCCACAGCCCATCTACGGATCCACCAGCAAATGTGCACTGAGCACCAATACCAGCTCTGCGGGGAAATGAGAGGCGGTCACCCCAACTCTGTGAAGTCTGACGTCACCAAGCGCCAGAGATGAGGTAGTGACTTCCAAACTCGCTGTTGGTGGGAGTATCAGCTGGTGCAACCTCCTTAGAACACGGTTTCTCAGCGAGTCTTAATGTGCGCTTCCCTGTCCCAAAGCATCCCCACCCAAGGCACAGGTCCGCCCCAGGACATACCAGAATGTTCACAGTCCCCAAATGGAAACAAGCCCGAAGGCCCATCAACAAGAGCACGGGTAAGCCAGGGGCAGATGCTGTGTAACAGAACAGCAATAATGAATGAGCCAGGCCCTTGCCAGTGTAGCTCCATGGATAGAGTGTTGGCCCTTGGACTGAAAGGTCCTGAGTTCGATTCCAGGCAAAGGCATGTACCAGGGTTGCAGTCCTGGTCAGGGTGCCTGCAGAAGACAATCGATGTCTCTCACATCGATGTTTCTGTCACCCCCTTCCACTCTTTCTGAAAAATGGGTGGTGGGGAGCCCCAGCTGGTTTGGCTCAATGGATAGAGTGTCGGCCTGTGAACGGGTTCAATTCCAGTCAAGGGCACATGTCCGGGTTTTGGGCTCAATCCCCAGTAGGAGGCAGCCGATCATTGATTCTCTCTTATCATTGATGTTCTCCCTCCTCTCTGAAATCCGTAAAAAATATATTTTTAAAAAATCAACGGAAAAGTGGATTAACAACAAAAACGAACAAATGAACCAGTCTTACACACAACATCCTGGGTGGACCCTGCAGGTGTTATGCTGAGCAAAAGAAGCCAAACACCAGAGAACACGCTGTGCAGACCTTGGATGGTCTCTGTTTCCGGGATGCCACCTCCCTGGCTGGCTGGCTGCCCTTGCTATTACACCTGTCAACAATCCCTTTGCCAAAGTCCTGCCAGAAAAAAAAAAAAATGTTCACGCCGTGACATCATTCATTTACATCAAATTCAGGGACAGGTGAAACTAGTTCATGGAGACAGAACTCCATATAATGGTTACTTCAGGCTCTGACACATCCACATTTATCTGCGTTTCCCTCTCTCTTCCACGTACTCTAAAAATCAATGGAAAAATGTCCTCAGGTGAGGAATAAATAACACTATAATAAAGATGGGCTATGCAAATTGACTGTAACTCTGTGACAAAGCTGGCAGTGCCCACAGCCAATAAGGAGGGAATGTGCAAATTGACACGACAAAACAAGAGGCAGAAGGCAGCTCGCTGGAGCAAATGTGCATGAATCTTCTTGCATTGGCCTCTAGTAAAAGGAATTTCAATCCTTGTACTGTTGATATTTGGCTCTGTGGACTGATGAGCTTGCCAACCACTGGGCTAAACCAATTTATTCTCCTAGATGGTGTCCTATAAGGACAGGTAAACAGCGGCCCTGCAGCCTGCCTAGGGTCACATGTGTTTTCTGGATTCACTCACTCAACAAATATTTCCTGAGCACCTACTCTGTGCCAGGCACGGTACTGGGCTCGGGAGCAGAGCAGGGAAGAGCTGATCAGCCTGCCCACCCAGGGCTTCCCTGGTAGTTGGGGCGGGGTAATGGGCACAGCAAACAAATGCACACAAGCTTCATGTCAGCGGCTGTGGAGGAAAAGAAAGCGGGACAGGGAACAGGTGGACAGGGAAGGGCAGGCGTGTGCCCGCTGTTCCAGGAGCAGGGAGGCAGCCAGGGTGTGTGCGTGCGTGCGTGCGTGCGTGCGTGTGTTGCTGCTCTTTTTCCAGCCACAGATTCTCACCCACCTTCTGCCCTGGTGTGTGCGTGTGTGTGTGTGTGTGTGTGTGTGTGTGTGTTGGAGAGGTGTCAGGGGCTGGTTTCACTTTCCCCGTCTCTTAAGTTCTGAGTTTGGTTTCTGCCTGTGGGTTTCCTGCCTCTGCCCACTGCCTTGGTCTGGATCACCCCTCAGGTTACAGGAAAGCCCATCAGCTTGGGGCGGAGGGACTGGCGATGGGGTCGGTGCCTGGGTGCCCCATTTCCCCTCAGAAGGCTCCACCTCCTCACCGGTTTGGTCTGCTCCCCCGGGGACTCACCTGGCTGCTACACCCAAGGGCACAGAGCACCCCCTTGAGTGTGGGCTTTGGGCTGAAACTCTTTGTATTTTAATTCTAGCACACACCCCCATCCGCCTGGGACTTTAAACAGAAAACCGACCTCTCTGTGCCTCTGTTTCCTTATTATAAATGGACACGAGAAAAGGGTCCTTGGAAGGGTTTCCTGATATTTACAGAGATCTGCTGACCTCTGATTTTGTGCCAGGATCAATTGGGCTGTAAATGGACTAGTCCCGGGGCCCCCTGAACTTGACCTTTGGCTCCCTGAACTTGACTTCCTCACCCTGACCGCACATTGGAACCACTGGGGAACTCTGAAGGTGACTGGTAGCCGGGCCCATCTCCAGAGAGTCTGAGCTGACCGGCGGCCAGGCCCAGCCAGGGCAGGCACCACTTGGCTCATAGGAACCACAGAACCATTGGAGCGGTGCCTGCTCCGGAGCCTCCAGTAAGTGATGTGGTTCTGTCAACACTCGTTCCAGCCTTTGTTGCCTGAATTATCCCCACAAACTCCCCACCGGCCTCTGGCCCCCCTGCCGGGCCAGACCCATCTTTCTAAGCTCAGAGTTAATCATGTGCCGGCCCTTCCTCCTGAGTCTGAATGCCCTGCCTGTGGCCTGAAGCTTTCCCATTGTTGTGCAAATACCCCCAACACATCCATCTTCACTTTTCCACACCCAAACCGAGCCTCTGTCCCCATTACCCACTCACCCCTGTTCTTCCCCTCAAGGCTCCCTTGTCCCCCACAACCATCGTGCTACTTCCCGTCTCTGTGTCTTTGACTCTTCCAGGTAACTTAGGTGAGTGGAATCCTAGCTAATACAGAGGGGATATGCTCCGTCACAAAGATGGCTGCACCCACAGCTGAGGCCAGTTCCCATAAGGAGCCTTAACGAGCAATCAGCAGGGACCTGAGGCTACGCCCTCTCCCGCTGCTGTGGGGCCTGGCAGGGGACCTCAGGCCATGCCCCCCACCCAGCAGGGCTTGACAGGGGACCTTAGGCTGCTCCCCGACCCCTGCCCCAGTGCCAGGCCAGGGGACCTCAGACCATGCCCTCCTACCAGGCAGGGCTTGACAGAGGACCTCAGACAGTGCCCTCCCACCCTAGGGGCTTGACGAGGGACCTTAAGGTGTACTTCCTGTCCTGGTGCTGGTCTAGGGGACCTCAGGCTGCTCTCCCCGCCCCAGTGCCAGCCCAGGGGACCTCAGTCCGCGTCCCCCACCTGGCAGGGCTTGACAAGGGACTTTAGGCTGTGCCCCCCGCCCAGCGGCGCTTGACAGGGGACCTCAAGGTGCACTTCCCATCCTGGCACTGGGCCAGTGGACCTGAGGCTACACCCTCTTCCCGGCAGGGCTTGACAAGGGAGGGACTGGCTGGGTCTGGATGTAGTCCAATGTGGGGGGGAGGGGCACGCCGGGTCTGGATCTCATGCGATTTTGAGGTGCATGTGGGTGGGTGGGGACTTGACTCTGGGTCCCATGGTGAGCCCCAGACTCTGACAGGAGGAAGGTTTTCATATACATTTTACTAATTTTCTTTCATCTCTGACACTGGTCTCCCTGCCTGAGGGCCAGCTTTCTGCCCCATTCCCTGGGAACAGACATCCCTGGCCTTTTTCTGATTGAGTAAAGTAAGCCAGGTATTTATTTTCTCCTTTTTGGCTTAATTTAATACCTATGCCAATTGCAAACTTCAGGGACCTGACAAGTAGAAGGCATTTTCATATATTTGCTGAATGACTGAAATTCATTGGTCTACCTGGCTTATTCGCAATGCAGCTAAGATTGTTTCCTATGAGAACAGGAAGATAAAATAAAAATAGAAATGGAAACTCAAGAATATGAAAATATAATTTTTAAAAAAAAATGAAGCCGAAACCGGTTTGGCTCAGTGGATAGAGCGTCGGCCTGCAGACTGAGGGGGTCCCAGGTTTGATTCCGGTCAAGGGCATGTACCTTGGTTGCAGGCACATCCCCAGTAGGGGGCGTGCGTGCAGGAGGCAGATGATCAATGTCTCTCTTTCATTGATGTTTCTAGCTCTCTGTCCCTCTCCCTTCCTCTCTGTAAAAAATCAATAAAATATATTAAAAAAAAAAATGAAAATGAGGAGCAAGAACCTAGGTATATAAATCTGGAGCCCTTAAGCCTTTCCGGTGCTCTATTCATTGAATGTCAGTTTTGACGCTGAGCTTCCTGGCAGTTTAAGCCAAAAATGGGCGACATAGTAGCTTAGCTCCCCTTCCCACCTCCAGAAAAAAACACAGCCTGCTCGTTCCTCTAGGGAAAGAAGATTTCCCTAGACTTCAGCTAATTTTCCCTAAACTTTTCCTTTCAGCACAAAGGGGAAGTGGCAGAGGGGCTCTGTGGGAAGTGCTGGGCGGAGGCCACGCCCAGCCACACGGCGACACCAGAGTCTGCAAGGAGCCTCTGGTTCCATCCTGGGATTACGGGCCCAGGAACAGGCACGTTCGCCAGATTGGTTGTGAACTGCCGATCCTGCCTTGACCTCTTGGTGGCTTTTATCACAGTTGGTCACCCCCTGGCTTTGCAGCCCTGTCTCCACTTGGCTGGCAGCCCTCACTCTCTGGGCTCACTCCGTCCCCACGGGCCTCTGTCTGGTCTCTGTGGCTGCGTCTCCCTGACCTCTCTGGACCTCGAAGTGGTGGCAGGCCCAGGCCAGTCTCAGACCGCTCCGCTCTTTCCCTCTCTCTTCCTATCCAGGCCCAAGTCCCACAGACTGCTCCCTGGACCACAGCCCCTGGCCCTCCGGTTAAATCCCTGCGCACAGCCAGAGGGATCTCTAAAAACCCATCAGGCTGGCTCAGTGGGGGAGTCTTGACCTATGAACCAGGAAGTCACAGTTCGATTCCAGCTTGCGGGCTCAACAACTGATTAACGATTCTCTCTCATCATTGATGTTTCTTTCTCTCCCTCTTCCGACCTTTCTGAAGTCAATAAAAATATTTTTAAAAGGTATATTGCTGTCCTGGCCGGGGGGTCCAATTGGTTGGAACATCATCCCATAAACCAAAAGGATTGCAGGTTCGATTCCTGGACAGGACACATACCTAGGTTGCGGGTTTGATCCTGACCTATTGATATTTCTCTTCTCTCTTTCTTTCTCTCTCATAAATAAACATATCTCTCTCTCTCATCAGTAAACATATCTTCGGGGGAGGATTTTTATTTTATTTATTTATTTAAAATATATTTTTTTGATTTTTTACAGAGAGGAAAGAAGAGGGATAGAGAGTTAGAAACATCGATCAGCTGCCTCCTGTACGCCCTCTACTGGGGATGTGCCTGCTGACCGGAATGGATCCCGGGACCTTTAGGCCGATGCTCTATCCACTGAGCCAAACCGGTTTCAGCCAGGTGAGGACTTTTAAGAGGTTATGTTGCTTAGAGCCAGCGAATTTGCTTACAGGAACTGGGGTTTCATAAATGCCCAGTGTTCAATGGCTCGTTGACAAGGCTGTCACTGTGGCCACGTCTGTCAGGGTGAAGCTGGCAGGAGCCATTGCAGCTGACGGTGGGGGTAGGGTTGGTACATTCCGCTGGTCAGGCCACGGCACTCGGTGATGGTGGCTCTGCATGTGCGGCACGGGGGCTGGCAGGACATACCATTAAGCGGAAGCATGCTCTCATTTTTGTAGGAAATTATATGCAGTTGTGCGTCACTTAACGATGGGGACATGTCCTAAGAAACGCCCCATGAGGTGACTTTGTCATGGTCCGAACGTCTTAGGGCGCTTACGTAGCTGCAGGCGGCCCAGTCTGCCCCACACCAGGCTGCAAGCCTGTGCGCATGTTACTGTGCCGGACAACACGAGATGAAATAAAACAGATTAAATAAAAAAGATCGATGCGGTCACAGAGCTGATAATGGCATGTCCCATGCTGCTGGCAGCAGCGGTCAGGCCAGCTGTCCTCCCGGGATTCGCCACGCCAAGGCTTGTTTGTTTGTTTTTTAAAATCTATTTCTTTATTGACTTCAGAGAGGAAGGGAGAAGGGAGAGGGAGAGATAGAAACATCAATGATGAGAGAAAATCATCAATTGGCTGCCTCCTGCAAGCCCCCCACTGGGGATGGAGCCCGCAACCCAGGCATGTGCCCTTGGCCAGAATCAAACCCAGGACCCCTCAGTCCTCAGACTGACGCTCCATCCACCGAGCCACGCCGGTTAGGAGCTGGACTGAAATGCTCTAACTGCCCACAGAGCTCTCTCGGTCTCTGGTGTGCCTGCTGCCCGCTCCCGGACACGGCATTCAGCTTCCTGGCCTTTCCCGCCCTGGCAGGGCCTGGCAGGACAGTGGGTTTGGACAAGACTTTGTGAGAATTCAGTTTGGCTCCCACAGGGCCTCCGCCAGGCTGGGGAGCAGCCCCAGAGGTAGGCAGAGGGAGTGGCCCCGCTCTGGGGTCACCCCACCGTCTTCACAGCGAGTGAGGGCCCTTCCAGGTGGCTGAGTCTTGAGGCCCATTTTACAGAAAGCTGGGGAAACGCAGGCCACGCAAGGCCGGGGGTGGGAGGCCCCCAGCAGGTCCCTGAGGAGCCTGTAGAGGCAGGAACAGAGGCAGGACTGGGCCCGGGGTGTCTGAACCCCTGCGCTTGGACTATTAGTAGGGAGTGAGTCTCACATGCCTGGCTCCTGCTTCCTGGAGGCTGCTGAGGAGTGGTTGCCATAGAGATGGTGGAGAGGACAGTTCCAAGGCTGGCCCAAGGGGGTCGGGGGTGGGGCAGGACACCAAGATGCTAAACGCCCACCAACAGTTGGTCAGGACCACATCGGGGCGAGCAGGGCAGGACCCCAGGCTCCAGGCCCCGGGGATGGGCACGGGGCTGCTCGAGCTGCTGTCCGGCATCGACCAGGCTGAGCAGGTGAGGGAGGCGCTGTGGGGCCTTCCAACTGCCCGGAAGCCGCCTTGCTCTCGGGGCCAGCGGAGGCCAGGGCTGAGGGCGGCCCTGGAGGAGCCAGGGGGCTGAGCTGAGGCCTAGTGAGAGTCAGGAGGCTCCAGGGAGGGGGGCCATGGGGAGGCTTCTGAGGGTGGGGTTGAAGCCGAGGAGGATGCCGGGAGATGACTCCCAGGCTCCCCGGCTCCCAATGGAGCGATTTGGGGAACACTGTGGGAGGAGCAGGACTTGGGAGAGATAATGAGCTTCTTCCATCTTGGCTTGGCAAGTCCGGGGCCCTCTGGGGCGTCCAGGAGAACGGCCAGGACCCTGAGGCAGCAGAGCGCAGAGGTGACAAATGTGCTTTAGGGACAGACACAACATGTCCAGGTTCTGGCTCCATTTCCTGGCTGGGTGACCTCCGTTAAATGATTTTACCTCTCTGAGCCTCAGTGTTCTTATCTGCATGATGGGTGTAATCGTGAGCACCGACCTCACAGGATCCTTACAGTGGTTCCCAACCTTCCTAATGCCACGTCCCTTTAATACAGTTCCTCATGTTGTGGTGACCCCAACCATAAAATTATTTTCATTGCAGTTGGGAACCACTGCTTGAGGAGGTTAAATGAGTTAATGCGTGGAATTCCCCACCTCTACTGAGTTGTTGCTATTTTGTTTATATTAATCTGATAATAATAATTATTTTTTAAATGTATTTTATTGATTTTTTAACAGAAAGGGAGAGGGATAGAGAGTTAAAAACATCAATGATTTTTGGCTCAGTGGATAGAGCGTCTCGGCCTGCACACTGAAAGGTCCCAGGTTCGATTCCGGTCAAGGGCATGTACCTTGGTTGAGGGCACATCCCCAGTGCGGGGGGTGCAGGAGGCAGCTGATCCATGTTTCTCTCTCATCGATGTTTCTAACCCTCTATCCTTCTCCCTTCCTCTCTGTAAAAAATCAATAAAACATAAACAAACAAACAAACAAACAAACAAAAACACCGATGAGAGAGAGACATGGATCAGCTGCCTCCTGCACGCCCCCTACTGGAAATGTGCCATAACTAAGGTACATGCCCTTGACCGGAATTGAACCTGGGACCCTTCAGTCCTCAGGCCGACGCTCTATCCACTGAGCCAAACTGGTTTCGGCTGACTTTTATTATTTTTTATTTACTTATTTGAGTTGTTGCTGCTTTAATATTCTGAATGGAGGGAGCTGCCGGCCAGTGTTCGGGGCCAGCCACGGTGCAGAGAGGTGTAGGGCGCCCTGGTGGAGGTGTGATGTGGACCAAGAGCTGGGCCTTCCCTCCTGTCCTCCCTCGCCCAGGGGAGGCTCGGGAGCGCGAACCGCGTGCTTTGGAGTCAGCGGCAGAGATGTCAGAGTGGAGGGCAGGCGGCAAAGAAGGACCGGCGGCCCAGAAGCTGGAACAAGAAGGGGCACGGTTCCGCCGAGGCTGAGGAGTGAGCAGCTGCCGGAGGGCCGGGCGGGATGCTGGGTGGCAGGCCCCGTGGCGGGTCCGTGTCCTGACCCTGCCCTCTGCCCCCGGCCCTCTCCCTCCTCAGTCTCTTGCTCTCTTCTCCTCGGAAACCCTCCTTCCCTTTCCAATGGGCCTGGGAGAGCTACGCTGCGGACGGCCAGGCTCGGGGCCGGCCCGGCTCCCGCTCCGCCCCCCGCTCCGCCCCAGCGGCCCCCCAGCACAAGTTCAGCCGCAAGTGCGCGGACAGCTCCTTGGACTCCCGCGACTTCTGCTGGAAGCTGAAGATGCAGAGCCTGGAGCGGAGGCCGCAGCTCAAGGCCTGGGAAGCCGCCCTCCCTGCCGGCCAAGGGGAGGGCGCCGAGCTGGAGCTGCCCGGCGGCGAGTGCGGCCTCCAGCCCTCCTGCAAGCGGTCAGGGTCAGGGTCGGAGTCGGAGGACGCGGCCGAGGAGGCGGACAGGGGCCTGAGCTCGGGGGAGCGGCCCCAGCCTCCCCGGAGGAGGTCCATCCTGGAGGACGAATGGTTTGAGGCCGAGGAGGCGGAGGAGGCCGAGGAGGCCGAAGAGGCCGAGGAGGACGAGCAGGGGTCGCCCCCCAGAAGGAGGGCGGGTTCCCGGAGGAAGGGGTGGGGCTCCGGCATGGAGGCCTCCGAGGAGGAGAATGAACTGCAGTGCAGTTTCGGCTCCGATGACCCCCAAGGGCCGCAGCGGGGGAAGGCCAGGGCCACGGAGCTGGAGGGGATGTGGGACCTGGAGAGGTTGAAGAAGCAGCTCGAGCAGAACCTGGAGCGCGGTGCGTGTGGGACTCCACGCCCGGCGTCCCGGGGGAGCTGGGCAGGGGGAGAGGGGCGGGGGGCCGGCCGCCTGGGCCCGGAGTCCGGCAGGGCTGGCCTGGGCTCGGGTGCTCGGTTAACGTCTCCCCTTGGGATAGGCCTCAAAAAGCATCCCTGGAAGGCTTGGCGGATTGCTGTCCAAAACTACCGGGGCGGGAAGGCCCAGGCCTCAGGAGAGGACGAGGCGCTGTTTGCCGGCTTCCCGACCCGGACCTTCTACAAGCGGCAGGAGGCCAACAGGTGAGGGGGAAGAGGGAGGGCATGGGTGTAGAAAAAGCCCATTCTCCAA
>PVJN01052124.1:0-14224 GCA_004026805.1 Lasiurus borealis
TTCCACGACCCTTGCTGTATCTCTTATCTCCTGGCTCCTGAGAGGGGAAACAATAGCCTCACCCACTGGAATACCTGGGGAGCTTATGGCCTGCTGAGGACATAGCCAGAGGCTGACTATGTGATTGAAACTACAGAAAGCCTGTAGGCAGAGGCAGATCTCTGGGTGTTTCCACTCTTATCTCCTGGCTCCTAACATGGGAGTGTTCTGTATTTCATGAGCAGGATGCAATAATATATTCTCTATATCAAAAGCCGAAGACAAACTAACCATCGCCTACTTCTGCTTCATTCTTCATTTGTTTTTCCATGCATTTGTTTTAAATACTGCGTAGTATGTAGCCACTTATTTCCAGAAAGCTGCTTATGAGATAAATATATTTGAGATGTACTTGAAATAAATAGAAATCAAACTTTGAAAACATGTACAAAGCATGCATTTGGATTGTTATGATGGCAGTTTGGACAATATGTAATTGTTTATAAGGCCATGGCTTTCTCACATGGCGTTTTTCTACTTTTCAGTTCTCTTTGTAGCAGGATGTACACCTTATATTTTGTTGGGAATTTCTCTAATGGCCTCATCTCCTATGAATGCCAACATGCCATGGATATGAGATAAGTAGTTCTCATAGATATTTCTCTCTTACTAGTAACTATTAGGTCATAGGCCTCCAAATTAATTGATACTTACTGATATTGCTTTCTGACATCTCTATTAGCTTTTGCTCTTATTTAAATCCTATTATGATTTCAG
This sequence comes from Lasiurus borealis, assembly GCA_004026805.1. Lineage (NCBI taxonomy): Eukaryota > Metazoa > Chordata > Mammalia > Chiroptera > Vespertilionidae > Lasiurus > Lasiurus borealis. The sequence continues at coordinate 757 of PVJN01052124.1, forward strand.
TTTTTTTAAATATATTTTATTGATTTTTTTTAACAGAAGAAAGGAAAGGGATGGAGAGTTAGAAACATCGATGAGAGAGAAACTTCGATCAGCTGTCTCCTGCATACTCCCTACTGGGGATGTGCCCACAACCAAGGTACATGCCCTTGACAGGAATCGAACCTGGGATCCTTGAGGCACAAGTCGATGCTCTATCCACTCACTCAAACTGGTTAGGGCAATTTCAGTTTTTATGTAGGTAAAAACTTTTATGGATTAGAAGCTAATTTCTATAACATTTTCTGAAATGATATTCAAAGCCAAATTGGACCCCTGATAAAACATAGTTTCTGATCAATCAAAATAGAACTCGCTGTATTCCAGCAGTAAGACTGTGCCACAGTCTTGCAGGCTTGGGGAACATCTGTGCACACCCCTATTACGTGCTGGCTGTTATACAGACATTAAACCTTTTAATTGACAATTCTACAAAACTACTGTTACATTAAAGCTGAAAAGAAGGAGCCTCAGAATAGAGACTTGCCGAGATTACACGTTTTATCAATTAGGAATTGTTAATTAACTGTCCCCTTAAACATAATAGAAATGAATTGCACTCACACATTAAAAATATTTAAAAGTAGGCAGTTTGTAATTGGTATGGAACCTCAAATAAGTTATCATAGACTCATGATCTTTCTCTTCCTGCTCTGCCAATCTATGTACTTGACATTCATTCTCAAACTTTCCTCTCTCCCAAAAATGGCTGCTTGGGTTATACAAATCATATTTATATTCCACATAAGAGGCAGAAGAAACTGTGGGGGAGAACAGAACAAGTCCATTGAAGCTGTGTGTCCCCCTGTTAAGGACTTTTCTTGGATCCCCTCCTCTCCAACCTTACACAAAGACACAAGAACTCCCTCTTAAGGGGAATTGGTCCTTAATAGCATGACTGCAGGTGGGGAAGGGAGAGGAAGATAAACTTCATCTATTTCCAAAGCAACTTCTAATATGGATTTTGGATAGACAACAAAGAATCTCTACCACCCATAGCTAGACAGTGGCATAGTCTGGATCTTAACCCAGATCTCATAGATGCACTTAATCCCATACCATGCAGTCCATCTATGACATAGAGCATAAGCACTAGAATTCAGAAACTAAATTTTAGATCTTTTTCTTTCTGTATATATCACAATTCCAGCATAATGTTTGGAATGATTGATGTTTGTTAAATGCATGAATGAATGAGTGTAGGATAAGATGAATGAGTAAAGTTGTATCTGCTGGTATGACAGGTGGCATATATTTCTATATCCTACTGTTTTCATTTTATAAATAATTAAGGTAGAGCTTAGAATGGATTGGTGGTTATGGTGAGAAATGAGGAAACCAACTGTCTTCTCAAATTTGAATTTTGTCTGATTATTAATAATGAATTCTTAAGTCATGTAAAAAATGTTTGAAACCTAGCAGGCACTGAAAGCTACCAACTTCATTAATTTAAGTTCATTTTATATTTATTAATTTGTGTTTTTCTAAATTAAATTCACTTATAGGAAGAAATCAATTTCTCCTTTTAATGACTATGATTTGATATGTTTTGGGTAGCTGAGGTCTCAAAATCTCTATTTTGAAGTACAGAATGAGATGGATAAGTGAAACAACTATTTGAATGCTTCAGTAGCATATTTGTCTCAATTGCTATGAACACAATTATCAAGATAGTTCCCTTGGTTTCCATTTCCAACATTGTATTTGTCAATAAAATTAAATCATTCAGCTCTTGATTATTTCTCTTTTTAAGCTACACACACACACATACACACACACACACACACACACACATATACACATTCTGCCATGTAGTTAACCTAACCTGATTATTTTATGAACTTTTTATTATCTAGTAAGTTCAATTACTCTTAATGAAGTTGCTGAATGTGGCCTCCTTGGCAAGCAATAATTAGATGTGTGGTGAATCTGTTCCTTTTTATGTGGGGCAAATTGCTTATGTGTGAAGGTACACCCAAATTTGGCATAGAGGAGAAAGCAGTAAACCATTTCAAGCATATTCAGCTCTAAATTGCTTACACTTGAAGCAAAGATTCTAGAATAAACCCAAACCTTCTTTTGCTAGTTAACCCCATCCCAGTGAAGAATGCCGTAAGACTGACTACCCACGTGCCTCTGATGCAGTAACATTATGCTGTCAAATATTGCTGAAAATAGGTGAACTGCTGATTTAGGCCTTGGAAAATTTTATAATGTGGAAGCTCGCATTTTAGTGACATTTATTGGGTAATAATCTGTTGGCAGACTTTGTCCAAAGATTCAGGTTTCGATAATAGCTGTATATGCCATGAAAGATATTAGGCCAGTTTGAAAAGTTCAAGTTTGTTCAAAATAGTAACTGCAATGAACTGTGGTTATACAAAAGCAGAAATGAATTACCAAGAGCAAGGCGAGAGTACGTCTTTTCATTTCTGATAACAAATGTCACATGCCTCATTTTCTATTTGCTGGGGAAAAATTGATTTTTCCGGAAGAGACTATAAAAAGAGAAATGAACGAAAGGAGTGGAATGAATGTCAATGATTCTGGGTAGCATGACACTTGCGGAAATCACGAGTTTTAGGAAACACGTAACAGAAGTGAGATTTCCCTCCAAAATGCAGAGCCATCTTGTCTTAAAGTGGTAACAAGAATGGAAAGCTAGTTAATGCCTCCATCTCACTGCTGCTGTTACTGCTGTGTTGCTGTATTCTCATTCTGGGAACCCCAGTTGGATATTTTAACCCATTTCTTTCCTTGCTGCATTTCACAACAGCTGGCAGTAGATGCCTATGTGGTTACCTGGGCTTGTCGGCCTGGGTCAGTGACTCGTGCCAGGACGCAGGACGCAATCACTTAACCAGACATCATATCAGCCAGTCATTCAAAATAAAGGATCTTTCTGAATCAGAAGAAGTCAGCTCTTGAGGGAATTGGTGTTTTTTTTTATTGTGGTTTTTGTTTTGTTTTTTAATATATTTTTATTGATTTTAGAGAGGAAGGGACAGGAAGAGAGAGAGAAAAAAATCAATGGTGAGAGAGAATCATTGATCAACTGCCTCCTGCTCACTCCCCACTGGAGATGAAGCCAGCAACCTAGGCAGATGCCCTGAAGGAATAGAACGGTGACCTACTGGTTCATAGGTAGATGCTATGAACGAGAGGCCACCAGGCAAGGGAATTCGTTGTTTTAAAAAAGCTCCTTGCTACACACACATACACACACCACACACACACACACACACACACACACACACCATCACCACTGCATTTCAGTTGCCTCTAAGCTCTTGGGTTCAAGGTTAAAGGGTAGTATTGGAGGAGTGAGAGGGGATCGTACGTTTATCAGAAGAAAAATGAATCATGAGGAGGCTGCAGGTGGTATGAAGGAGTGTAACTTGAAATGGAAAACTACGTAGCATCCCTGGTTACCATCCTTAGAAAGCCCGGGTCCTAATGACCGAGAGTTGATGCCGGTGGATTGGATGCTTTGTCGCAGTCCAAGCACAGCAGCCGGTGGCACCTCCTCATCTCGGTATTTGAGCCCTGTGAGAGGGGTGGTGTGCATAGCTGGTGTCTTGTCCTAAAGGAAGACAGATCGGTTAGACTGGGAAACTCATGGGGAAGAGGGTACATTTGAAATTAATAATTATTCAATAGTCCATCTCAAAGGAAGAGAGAAAATGTAGCTTCACCATCAAAAATTACTACACTGGCTAAAACATAGAAGCCCATCCTATATAACAAAACTCTAATATGCAAATCAACTGAACAGTGGAATGACTGGTCCCTATGAGACGCACTGGGCACCAGGGAGCAGATGATCAACTCAGGAGCTGACCCCCGGTGGTCAGTGCTCTCCCACAGGGGGAGCGTCGCTCAGCCAGAAGCATGGCTCATGGCTAGCGAGCACAGCGGTGGTGGCGGGAGCCTCTCCTTCCTCTGCTGCAGATGGACGGTAAGGAACCAAGGGTCCAGTCCCGGACTGGGAGAGCCCTGGACTGTGAGATTGATGTCTGACTGCCAGCGGACATCTTCTAAGGCCCAAGGGGTCCCAGATTGCAAGAGGGCACAGGCTGGGCTGAGGGACCTCCGAGCACAAATTTTCATGCATCAGGCCTCTACTAACTGCTATAAAATGATAAATGAAAGACACCCTAGTTACATGTGAAAATTACATTGACACCAAAATTCCCTAAAATGTGCACTGCTATCAGACCAATAATTGAAATGCTAATTAAAAAGCAGTATATATTAATTGTGGAGTGTTAAGAAACACAGAAAAGCACAAAGGTAAAAATCACCATTTTTCTTATGTCTGGATATCCTATATAATAATGGGAATTTTATATCTTTCTCTCTTAGCTTCTTTTATGTTTTCATTATGATATCTCATGCTTTCTTTTCCACTCAACATTTACAATGGGAACTTTTATGTACATTTATCAAACATTGTTGAAAAGTTTGTGGTTATGTTCATTCTTCCATCATGAAGGATGGAACCACTCAGTTAATCATCTTATTTTTGAACAATGTTGCAGACTGGATTTCCCAGAAAACCAACCTAGAGACAGATAACGGCCTTTGGAAAGGTAATTTGGAAATGCTCTCTGCACTGACACTAGTATTGGGAGAAAGATGAAGCAGGATGGGCACAGCAAGGAGTTAGTTCATGATGCAGCCCCAGCAAAGGCCTCAGATGACCCACAGAGTTCTGTGAAATTAGGACTAAGCTTTCATAGTTATCCCAAGGTTAGCCAAAGGGGCCAGACCTTTATATTCCACACCAGAGGCCTGGTGCATGAATGCATGCACAGTGGGGTCCCTCAGCCTGGCCTGTGGGATCTAAGCCAAAACAAGCTCTCTGATATCCCGTGAGGGGTCCTGGATTGCAAGAGGGCTCAGGCCAGGTCGAGGGATCCTGCCAGTGCACGATCGGGCTGGGGAGAGACATGGGAGGTTGGCCAGCTGGGGAGGGGTTGCGGCAGGACTCCAGGGCATGTCCGGCCCATCTTGTCCAGCAGCAAGTTAACCTACTGGTTGGAGTGTCTGCCCCCTAGTGGTCAGTGCACGTCACAATGAGCAGTTGAGCAACATTAGCATATCATTAGCATGTTGTGCTTTGATTGGTTGAATGGATGACTAGACAACTGGACACTTAGAATATTAGGCTTTTATCATATAGGATTTCATCAGATGCAGGCTACCTGAAAGAGGGGTAAGATTTTTGAGAGAAACAGTTCTCTTCAGCTGAGGGCAACTGGATAGCATCTGTGATAGCCAATTTCACAGATGTTACAGTGTTCAAATCGATCATGCCACCCAGCCAGGGCTACCCACTTCCTTTTTTAATAATTCTTTTATTTATTTTTCTCTTCTTTTGTCCATATTGAAATAAACTTCTTATAAAACGACTGTGAGGCTTTCAGAGATCCAAAATGACAAAAATATTTATCACGGGTGTATATAAATTATCCTCTTAAAATTATAGCTACAATGATTAATGTTCCTCTTTTGCAGAAGTAGCCTCTAAGCTGGAACGTGTAATGGAAGACTTTCCCTCCACATCATAATTCTCAAATGCTCGCATCACTGCAACCATGATTACATGCAAGAAAACGCATTGCGTGTCAGGAGAAGTAGTGCTTGCCAGCAGTCAGGCTGTGCTTATGAAGTATGATCGCCTATCTTTTTTGGAACATACAATGTACCGCGTGCTTTGGGTTGTAATGGCAGGTGTAAATATCAATCGAGTCTTGCAGTTTGGCATCTGAAACATGCAATTTGCCATTTTATGATTCTGCGTGTGTTTGTGTTCAGGTGCCGTTGTAAATGTGCCTGCAGGAAGCAGGCACTGAGTCTCGTCTTGTTTTCACTATCCTCTGGACTGCAGATCCAAACGAGGAGAGTGGGGAGAATCAGCAAGGCTGATAAATCTCTAGTATTAAATTTTCTTCTGATGATTATTGAAAGATAAAACAGGATGCATCTCTATATCAAAACTATTTATAGCGTGGTTTTAGCCACTTCTTTTTTAATGTGTTGTTAAAAGTTAATCTAGCAAATTGGTTCATTTTCAGAGGAATCATTTTGAGCCCCATCCACATTCGTCAGAACAAACATGTAACCTCCCCCTACAAAGAGAAGAGTAATTAAAATCGTTTACATCTCTGAGAGCTTTCACAAAACAAATTTGGAATAACCAGTTTTTACAATAATAACAGAAGGCTCCATAATATTTATGATGTTGTAAACATAGGAAGTTATAGATAATATATACAGAGACTGATAAAGAGAAAAATGAGGTGTAGAGGAGCAAGTGGGAAGTAAGGCTTTTTGTAGATACAACCTAACAAGGGATAGAGAATCTACTTTTGAATCACAAGAACCTGACAAATGTTACACAGTCTATGCAAGTTTTTAAAATCAACCTTTTTAGAATAGTTTTAGATTTACAAAACATTACAAAGTATAGAATTTTCCTAAAATCTCTACCCAGTTTCTTCTGTAATTAACATCTTATTGTAGAATAGTCTATTTGTGACAATTAGTGATATAATATCATTAACTAACAGGAACACTTGATGAGATTTCCTTAGTTTTTTACACAACACCATTTTTTTCTGTTCCAGGCTCTCATGTAGGAGACCACATTTATTTAGGTACTGTGTCTCTTTAGGCTCTTTTTGGCTATGACAGTTCTCAAATGTTCCCTGCCTTGATGATCTAGAAAGTTTTGAAGAGTGCTGGTTAGATATTTCGTAAATTATTCCTCAGTTGGGATTTGTCTGGTGTTTTCTCATGGTGAGATTGGATTGGTGGGCTTTTGAAAGGAAAGCTACAGAGATAGTCACTTTTAATCTACCTCATGCCAAGGGTATAACTCATCACATGACTAATCACCACAATATTAACCGTGAGCACCAGGCTGATGTAGGGTTCACCAGATTTCTTTAGCATAAGTCACTCTTCTTTCCTGGTGTTCACACTGTACATTTTGGAAGAAAGTCACCATGTGCATCTCATACTGAGATTTGTGTGTCAGTATCTTTTAAATGCAGCATCTCTGAGGGAGTTGGTCTATTACTTATTATGAGAGGTCTGGTGCACAAATTTGTGCACAGGTGCTCAGACTGGCTGGTGATCAGGGTGGATCAAGGCCATCTCGCACAGTCCCAATTGGGGCCAATCAGGACTGGCCAGGGGAGATGGACCATAGGATGTGGGCCGGCTGTGGGAAATTGACTGTGAGAGAGCCCTGACCATCAGTGGGCAGCTCCTGCATAGAGCATCTGCCCTCCTGGTGGTCAGTGTGCATCATAGTGACCAACTGACCAACCATTCGGTTGATCGGTTATAATGGTCACTTAGGCTTTTATATATATATAGATTTATTATTTACTCAAATTGGTGGTGGTGTTTTTTTGTATTAGTATGAACTCCTATGTTTAGTTTGTACTTTGGGTTATAATGTAATACTACTTTATCTGTTTTGTTGCTAAGATGGCTCCTGCTTTGGCTGTAGGGAGTTTTTCAGCTGATTGCTGCATTCCTTTGACATAAATCAAAATGGTATTTTTGTTTTGTTTATCTCTTCCTCGCTTTTCCTCACTACCAAATGCCCGGGCTCATTTTAAACGTTTCCCTACTATGTCCTAGAATCAGCCACTTCAATGGTTCCGTGCATTTGACAAATTCAGTGTCATACATCCACCATTACAGAATCATACAGAATAGCGAACTGCCCCTAAAAAATACCCCTGTACTTCACCTATTCAACCCAACTTCCCATTTGAACTGTTGATCTGTTTACTATCTAATTACTCTTTGCAGAATGTCATACAATTGGAATCATAAATGTGTAGCTTTTTCAGACTTTTCTTTCACTTAGAAATGTCATTTCATATTCATCCATATTTGTGTCACCAGGTAGTTCATTTCTTTTTTATTGGCTAAAGAGTCTTCTATTGTATGGAATTACTACAGTTTGCTTATATAGCCATCTTCTGAATAACATCTTGCTCACCTAACAGTTTTGGGCAATAATAAAGAAAGTGGCTATAAATATTTTCATGCAAGTATTTTAGTGCGCATAAGTTTTTAAATCAATTGAGTAAATAACTAGGAGGGTGACTGCTATGTTCATCCTTTCTTGTTTGTAAGAAACTGCCAGACTGCTCATGAGCAATGAACTTGAGTCCTCTTGCTCCAAATTTCCATTAGAAATTGATACTGCCAGTTTCTAGGGATATGTCTTAAAGCTCACTGATTCTTTTCTCAGTAGGTCCAGCTTACTGATGAACATTTCAATGGCATTTTATTCATTTCTATTATTGTCCTTCTGATTTTTATCACTTTTTATTCTTTCTTAGTGTTCATATCTCCCTACCCACATCACCCTATATCCATTCTTACATATTTTTATATCTTAAGGTCCTTTACATATTAATCATAGTTATTTTATATTTCCTGGCTGACAATTCCAACAGCTCTCATATCTGAGTCTGGTTCTACCCATTGCTTTGTCTCTTTAGATTGTGGCTTTAGTTTTTGGTTTGCCTTTTGTCATGCACTGTAATTTTCTTATTGAAACCCATTCAGGTTGTTTTGGGAAATAGGACCTGATGTAATAAGATCCTATTTAGTGTGAGCATTTATATGAATCTCTCTCAGAGTGGGGCTGTGTTTAATGTTTGCGCAGCTAGATGTCCAAGCTAGAGCTTCAAAGTCCTCTCATTTTTCCATGTTTGTGTCCCTTCATGACTTCCGGCTTCCTTATGTATTCCTCCTCAAAGAGAATCATTGTCTTGCCTCTCTTTCAAGTTAAAACCCACTGCTGTTACACTGGAGCTCTGTTGGCGTGGTAAAGTGTTGGGGTGGAAAGCATTCTGTAATCTCATTACGTCTCAGTGTTTTAGTGGGTTTGTGGCTTGGGGTGGTGAACTTCACAAATGCTTTTTCACCGGTAGTCTTTTCTCTCCCTGTCTCCCTATATCGCTCTCTAGCTATAGTGTTCCTATTCTGTGTCCTTCCAGTTGACCCTTGTTTGTTTTTCCTCCTGGGGTGACACAGAAGAGCTGTAATGGGACAGATTCCCTTCTGCCAGCTGGGATGAAATTCTAGCAAAGTCTTTACCCCTGGAGATGAGGCTTTTGTTATACAGAAGGGCCTGGGCACAGCTCACAGTGATTTCTCTCCTCCTCACCTGAGCATAGCCACAAGAGATCTCTTCTTAGATTTTTACTGAGAGATTCTAGTGGGTTTCTACAGGAAGCATCCACAAAAGCGTGAGAGGTCCCCTAAGAATGTGGTCCCCAAGCATTTCTCACTTCACTCTCATGCTAGCGCCCCAATCCAACTCCCAGGAGTTCATCAAAATTTCCATGTGATCCTTCTGACTAATTCATACCCCCAATAGCTTTTTTTCTAAGGAGATAGGCACATCTGAGATACAGCAACTTATCTATTTAGATTTGGGTGAGAGTTTACCCTGCAACATTAATTCTCTGGTGTGTCCAAGAATAGTCATTGATTTTCAGCTGTCAAACTTCCTTGTAAAGAGTGAGGTGACAAACTTCCAAGCTCTTTACATGTCAGAGCTAAAACCAGAAGTCACCTCTGTGCTATTTTTAATGCTGAGCTCTGAAATCTTAAACCTTTCCAATGAGTTATAGAGAAGATCAAACACTCAGCGTTGTAACAACTTAGGGTGATTTGAAAGTATACCTTAAAATGGGTAGAATAACCATGCTAAATTAGATCCAGTGCATGCATCTATAATAACAAAAGCGTAATATGCTAATTAGACTGGACATCCTTCCAGACGACCTTCTAGATCAGCGGTTCTCAACCTGTGGGTTGCGAACAGCTAGCAGGGTCTCCTAAGACCATCAGAAAACAGATATTTACATTAAGATTCATAACAGTAGCAAATGAGTTATGAAGTAGCGACAAAAATAATTTTATGGTTGGGGATCACCACAACATAAGGAACTGTATTAAAGGGTTGCGGCATTAGGAAGGTTGAAAACCACTGTTCTAGATGAAGCTGGGGCTGCTAAGGCCTAGGTGGCCACGGGTGGGAGCTGAGGCTGAGACAGCCACCAAGCTGGCAGGAGCCAAGGCAGGGGCCAAGGTAGCTGCCATGGCAGAGGCCACACCCCTTGCAGAATTGTGTGTGTGTGTGTGTGTGTATGAAATTCATGCAAGGGCTCATCCCTCACAGCCCTGGCTTTGTCCAAAAGGTAATGTGGACAGTCATTCTGCTGTTTGGTTTAATTAGCATATTAGCTCTTTATTATATAGGATATAGATACACATATATATAATTATTATTAATTCTACAAAACCTAGCTGTTAGCTTACTCCCTTAATAAATACCAGTGATCAGTGGATTCCATTCTGTATTTAAAATATTGGCAAAATGCCTAAAGAGGAAATAAGCAATCTCATAAATCTTACCATATATACAGAGTGATAATGGCATGGCAGGAAGTCAGTCTTTAAACAAGAAAGTTCAGCATTAAAGAATAATGATTTCACTTAAAGTCTCCTTGTCTGAAATGACTCCTTTAAAATGGATTACTTTGTATCAGTTGAATTCTTACACTCATTTACTTGAGCACAGTTCTTATCTAGGAGCTGAGAGTATGTGAATTTCTCAAAATTGTATTGAAAATGTTGTAACGATGGGAAATTTTTCTAAAGAGAATGTCTGTAGTTTGTATTAGTTTCTCTGGTAAGCCCATAATGTAAAATTATTTAAGAATCAGTACATAGAGTTAAGTACATAATTCTATGATCTTAATTTCTAAATTATGACCCTTAGAAATAACATCAGTGACAAAGTATATCTCAGAATACTAACATTCTTATGACATGTTTATCAAAATATTCTCTAGGATACTTTGGTAAGGTACTCTTCTACCAGGGAAAAGATGTTAGTTGAGATTGAGGAACTATGTTTTGATTTTTGGCTCCATTATTTTGTAGATTTATAGCCTTGAGCAAATCATTTCATATAACAAAGCTTTATTTTCCCTCTTCTATAAAATAGGCTTAGTAGTTGTTTTTTATATCATTTTGCTGTCATGACTATAACAAAAGTACATGTATACTTACGAATATATGGGATATATATGTATGTATAAAAATACAAAATTTGTATTTGTAAATTACATATTATGTTTAGTATAGTCTTCTGAATAAAAAAAAATTGGTAGTAGCATTTCAATAATCTCACTTCTATTGATTTAGATTACTATTACTTTAAAAATTACTTAACAAGTTAAGTTCAAAACTTAAGCATTATCAAAGGTCCTCCATGTGTTTACCCCACAGCTTTATTGAGACATAATCTATACTAATAACAGAATTATGCAAATTGTCCAGGATACCATCACAGTAATAACTGAACAGCAGGCTGCATGAGGCAGTTGGGGTGGGCAGCCATGCTGGCAGAGGGGACAGTGAAGGGTGACCAGGCCAGCAGAGGGGTGCAGTTGGGGTGATCATGATGGTAAGGGGGGGCAGTTGGGGGAGACCAGGCCAGTATCAGGGGTAGTTAGGGCCTATCAGGTTGGCAGACAGGTGAGCAGTTAGGAGCCAGCAGTAGCGGATTATAAGAGGGATGTCTGACAGCTGGTTTAGGCTCCATCCCTGGGATTAGACCTAAGCGAGCAGTCAGATATCCCCAAGAGGTCCCAGATTGGAGAGGGTGCAGGCTGGGCTGAAGGGACCCACCCCATGCATGCATGAATTTTGTGCACTTGGCCTCTAGTTGATATATAATATTGTGAAAGGTTACGGTGTACAATGTGATGATTTGATAAACTTATACATTGTAAAATGTTTACAGTAAGATTAATTAACACATTCTTTGCCTCACATAATGTTATTATGATGAGAACATTTAAGTCTTACTCTTTTAACAACTTTTAATACATAAAATACAATATTAACTTTAGTTCTCATACTGTTCATTAGATCCCCAGAACGTATTCCTCTTAAAATTGGACATTTATACCTTTTGACCTTCATGGTTCGAGTGTTCTTGCCTAAATCAACTTTCTTTGAGAGGATTGCAAGCTAAAATATAACTTGTTGCTGATATTCAAAATTTATGTTTAGAAACTGAATGAGCCATCAAATATTCTCAATAATTCCCAGTTGACCTATTACTTCTAAAAATGAAAATACGATTTCAACGGTGCTTGAAGATATTAATATATTAATATATTGATACAGAAAGACAAACTATGGATCCTGTTCATACTTTAATGGTAACAGGTATTTTCAAAAACCAACATCAATTTGATTTCAAATGCCTGCCTACATTTATGAGACAATTGAACATGATTGGGGACGTCGTATCTGAGAATTAGGGCTCTGAATTCTGGTTGCCCATTGCAATCTTCTTGAGAACTTTTAAATATCCTGATAACCAAGCCTAAACCCAGAACATGTAAATCAAACCTCTGAGAAAATGCTTCATCTGTCTTAAAGTTCCAATGTCATTCCAGTGGGCAGCAAAGTTTTGAGAATTACCTATGTTCAGCCAAGAAAGAACTGATCATTATGTAGCTGACTGGAAACACTACTGCAAACACCTTTGTAACACTTCTAGATTTTTCCCTTTGTAATCTTCAACCAAACCTACAGGCATACAACAATTGGCTTAAATAATTGACCACACAACCAGAAGGTTATAAAATAATCTGACTTGTTTTAAAAAAATAACTTTAAATTTGCCTTATAATATCACATTACTTTCTGGGGTAGATTTGTTTATTTTTGAGCAGTGTGGGCAAAACAATGTTTGAAAAAGCCAATCCTGTATGTTTGAGTCTCTAGGTATTTCATATGGAGTACAGAATTTTCAACGTATTTAAAAAAAATGATTTGAAGAACAACATAAGCACTCTTAATCAATAACATCTCTTTCTAGTTAATACTATAATAAACAACAAAAGTCACATACTCGAAGATAGATAATAGTAATGGTACCAGATCCTAAAAAAAAATCCTCCATCTTTCCATCACGTGGTACATTCTATTGAAGCATGGAGGAATGACAGACTTTGATAAGTATCTTTCCTTCCACTAGTCTGACTCTTAGAAGCCATTAAAGCTAGCACACAACCCAGGAACGCCCTCACCCAGGAAGCAAGGAGGGATGTTTGTCAACTTGAGTATGTCACTTCGTTGTCGGGTCAGACACAGACACTGACAAGCTGGGCACCTTCTGTTTCGTTCCCTTACCCACACGGAGAGCAAATTTATGTTCCCAGCCATTAGAAGGGAGAGATGATAAACCACCTCCATTTTTTTCCTTTTTAAATCGAGAGTGATATAATGGCTACAACAGAATCAATTGCTTTGAAAGTAATGGGGTGAGGCTATCCACACCATTACTTTCAGCTCCGGCTTCTTG
>PVJN01052125.1:0-14247 GCA_004026805.1 Lasiurus borealis
CTGTTTTAACTACATCAGTCTTGTGCTCAAAATCCTTCACTTCCTTGAAAAAGAGAATAATTTTTCAATATGGCACCTGTCATCAGGGCCTACTCTGGCCATAACTTTTCTTTACCTTTGGTCCCTAAGCTTCAATATCCACTTCTCTCATTTAAGCTTCTATACATTTCCCCTGTAAATTAACACTAACCTTCTAGTTTGTTTTACTATGTTGTGATAAGATAGGTATTCCCTTCATTACTTTTTAGCAAAAATATGTAGGATATTACACCTTCACCCCCTAGGTAAAATAAAAAAAATGTCAAATCTTGAACTTTCTGTAGAACTAAAGGGCTGCTACTCAAAACGCTCCCTGCTCCCCTTTATATTTCATGCACATGATCAATGGATCTTTGGTTTCCAGTAAAAGCAAAGGAGATGCTATAGGGGTCCAGATGCCATAGTCCCTGCTTTGATTTCTTACAGGTACAGTAACTGTTTTCAGGATGAAAATTTCCCAGGCAAACTTATAACTCCACTGAGAGACATTCTTGGGTTACTGCCATATGACCAACTGCTCTTACAGCTTGAAACTCAATAAACCAGTGTTAATAAATAATTCTCTGGCTATTATTAGCAAGACAAGTAATAATAAGTGTTGGAGAGGTTGTGGAGAAAAAGAAACCCCCACATACTGCTGGTGGAAATGTAAATTGTTATAGTCGCTATGAAAAACCACAAAAATTAAAAGTAGAGTTACCATATGACCCAGCAATCTCTTAGTTGGTTACTACCTGAAAAATTTGAAAGCATTTATTTGTAAAGATATATGCTCCCTTATGTTCATTGTAGTATTATTCATGGTGGCCAAGACCTGGGAACAACCGAAGTGTCTCTCCATTGATGACAGAATAAAGAAGATGTGGTACATAAATATGAGGAAACACTACTCAATAATAAGAAAAAATGAAATGCTTCCATTTGCAACAACATAGATGGATCTTGAGAATACCATGCTAAGTGAAATCAGTTAGATGTAAAAAAGTCAAAAACTATGATTTCACTCATACGTGGGATATAAAACTGAAAGCAACACATGAACAAACAAGACAAACAAAAAAAAACTTATACACAGAGACAACAAACAGTATGGTGGTCACTCAAGGAGAAGGGGGTTGGGGCGAGGTAGAATAGGGTAAAGGGGGTCAAGTGCATGGTGCTGGAAGAAGACTTAATTTTGGGTGGTGAACACACATTACAAAATACAGAGAATGTATTAGAGAATTGTACAATTGAAACCTCTATAATGTTATTAACCAATCACTTAAAATAAAAATATAAATCTTTCATTATTATATTTTGTATTGCTTTTATTTACACTTACGATATTTGCATTTTCATGTTTGTATTACTTTTCTTTTGCATGTATTTTGGGCTGTGGATTTAGAAGCATTTTGTCTGCTTTCCTTTTTGTTTTACTTTCTCTTTCCTTTTTATTTAAAATATATTTTTATTGATTTCAGAGAGGAAGGGAGAGGGAGAGAAAGATAGAAACACCAATGATAAGAGAGAATCATTGATTGGCTGCCTTCTGCATACCTCACACTGGGGATTGAGTCTGAGGCCCAATCTTCCCAACCCTCTATTGACCTCTTCTAGCCCATCCCTGCCACCTGCCCCAGGCTTTCACTACCCTGTTGTTTGGGTCCATGAGTTATGCACATATGTGTACAGTTCTTTGGTTGATCTCTTGCCACCCATCCACCCACCCACCCTTTCTGGCCTTCCCTCTGAGATTCTGCAGTCTGTTCCATGCTTCCATGTCTTTGCATCTATTTGGTTCATCAGTTTATTTTGTTACTTAGATTCTACATGTGAGTGAAGTCATGTGATACTTGTTTTTCTCTGACTGGCTTATTTTGCTTAGTATGATACTCTCCAGGTCCCTCCATGCTATCTCAAAGGGAAAGAGATCCTTCTTTTTTAGTGCTGCATTGTATTCCATGGTATACATGTACCACAGTTTTTTTAATCCACCCCTCTACTGATGGGCACTTGGGATGTTTCCAGATCTTAGCTATTGTAAAAAGTACTGCTATGAATAAAGAGGTGCATACATTCTTTCTGATTAGTGTTTAGGGTTTTTTAGGTTATATTCCTAGAAGTGGGATCACTGGGTCAAATGGCAGCTGTGTATTTAATTTTTTGAGGAAACTCCATACTTTTTTCCACAGTGGCTGCACCAGTCTGCATTCCCACTAGCAGAGCGGGAGGATTCCCTTTTCTCCACATCCTCAGCAGCACTTGCCATTTGTTGATGAGAGCCATTCTAGCAGGTGTGAGGTGATAGTTCACTATAGTTTTAATTTGCATCTCTCTGATGATCGGTGACTTTGAGCATTTTTTTTTCATGTCTCTTGGCCATTTGTATGTCCACTTTGGAGAAGTGTCTATTTAGGTCATTTGCCCATTTTTTAATTGCACTATCTTCCTTTTGTTAAGTTGTATGAGTTCCTTATATATTTTGCATATTAACCCTACCCTTTATCAGACCCATCATTGTCAAATATGCTCTTCTATGCAGTGGGCTTTCTTGTTGTTTTGTTGATGGTTTCATTTGCTGTACAGAAGCTTTTTATTTTGATGTAGTCCTATTTGTTTATTTTCTCCTTAGTTTTTCTTGCCCTAGGAGATGTATCTGCAAACATATTGCTACAACAGATTTTGTTGCCTATGGTTTCTTCTAGCATTTTGATTTTGGAGAGGAAGGGAGAGAGAGCGAGAGATAGAAACATCAATGATGAGAGAGAATCATAAATCAGCTGCCTCCTGCATGCCCCACACCGGGGATGGAACCCGCAACCTAGGCATGTGCCCTTCACTGGAATTGAACTTGGGACCCTTCAGTCTGCAGGCCAACGCTCTATCCACTGAGCAAAACTAGCCAGGGATAATTGGGTGTTTTAATTATAAATGAATGTTGTATCTTATAAAATGTTTTTCTGCATTTATTGATATGATCATATAATTTTTATCCTTTATTTTGTTAGTGTAGTGTATAATTTTGATTGATTTGCTTATGTTTAACTATCCTTGTGCTTCTGAAATGAACTCCATTTGATCATGATGTGTTACCTTTTTAATGTATTGTATTTGAGTTGCTAGTATTTTGCTTAGGAATTTTGCATCTATATTCATCAGAGATATTGGTCAATAGTTTTTGTTTCTTTGTTTTTGTGGGGGAGTTATCATTGCAAAGTTTTGGTATCAGAGTAATATTGGCATCATAAAATGTGTTTGGAAGTATTATCTTTTCTCTAATTCTTTGGAAAACACTGAGAAAGATAGATATTACATTTTCTTTGAATATTTGATGGAATT
Organism: Lasiurus borealis; assembly: GCA_004026805.1. Taxonomy (NCBI): domain Eukaryota; kingdom Metazoa; phylum Chordata; class Mammalia; order Chiroptera; family Vespertilionidae; genus Lasiurus; species Lasiurus borealis. The sequence goes on from PVJN01052125.1 coordinate 3,361, forward strand.
CATTAATAAAGCCATCTGGTCCTGAACTTTTACTTTTTGGAAATTTTTTGATGGCTCTTTTAATCTAGGAGATGTATCTGCAAACATATTGCTACAACAGATTTTGTTGCCTATGGTTTCTTCTTAATATGTCTATTTACATTTTGCATGTTTTTTTGATTCAATCTAGGAAATTTATATATTTATGGGAACTTATCCATTTCTTCTAGGTGGTATATACTCATTTATAAAATTTTTTTGTATGATCCTTTGCATTTCTGTAGTGGCTGTGATAACGTTTCCTTCACTTCTGATTTTAAATATTTGAATGTTCTCTATTTTCCTTAGTGAATCTAGCCAGAGGTTTGTCAATTTCATTATTTCTTTCAAAAAACCAGCTATTTGTTTATTTAAATTGATATTATATTTTTGTTTTCTATTTTATTTAATTCTGCTCTACTTGTTTTTTTCTGCTGACTTTGGGCTACATTTGTGTTTCATTTTCTAATTTTTAAAGATATAATGCTAGGTTTTTAATTTGAGATTTTTATTGTATGTGTTTTTTTAAAAGATAGGCTTGTAGTGATATAAACATTTCACTTTACTACTACTTCATCCTAAAAGTTTTGCTATGTTGTATTTTCTCTATTTAATTTTTGATCACTTCTCTTATTTCTTTCTTGACCCAGTCATTTCTAGTAGCATGTTATTTAATGTCCATATATTTTGTGTGTGTTTTTACCTGCCTTTCTTTAGTTGATTTCCAATATGAAAACACTGTAGTCAGAGAAAATGCTTGATATAACTTCAATCTTCTTAAATTTGTTCAGACTAATTTATACTCTGATATGTGGTGTATCTTTGATAATGTTTAATGTGCACTAGAGAAGAATGTATATTCTTATGCTCTGGGTGAAAGGTTCAATATATGTGAATTATGTTCATTTGGTCTAGTGTTTCATTTAAGGTGATTTTCTGTTTTTCTGATCTATCATAGCTGCCAATGGGATATTGAAGTCCTCCATGTTAATTGGGTTTTTGTTAGTGTTGTTGTTTGTTTGTTTTTAGTGCTGTTAGTAGTTGCTTTATATATTTGTCCTTCTTGATTGAGTGCATAGATGTTGAGAAGTGTTGTGTCATTTTTTTTAAATTAAATCTTTATTATTCAGATTATTACATTTGTTTCTCTTTTTTCCCCTCCATAGCTCCCCTCCACCTGGCTCCCACCCCTCCCTCTACCCTTACCTCCCTCCTGTTGGACTCATCCATAGGTGTATGATTTTTGTCCAGTCTCTCCCTGAACATCCCTCACCCCTTTCCTCCTGAGAATTATCAATCCACTCCCTTTCTGTGCTCCTGATTCTGTTATATTCACCAGTTTATTCCGTTCATCAAATTTTTAATTCACTTAATTTTTAGATTCACTTGTTGATACGTATTTGTTGTTCATAATTTTGTTTTCTTTTACCTTTTTCTTCTTCCTCTTCTAAAAGAGTACCTTTCAGCATTTCATATAATACTGGTTGGAGTTAATGAACTCCTTTAGCTTTTTCTTATCTGTGAAGCTCTTTATCTGACCTTCAATTCTGAATGATAGCTTTGCTGGATAGAGTATTCTTGGTTGTAGGTTCTTGCTATTCATCACTTTGAATATTTCTTGCCACTCCCATCTGGCCTGCATCGTTTCTGTTGAGAAATCAGCTGACAGTCGTATGGGTGCTCCCTTGTAGGTAATTAACTGTTTCTCTTTTGCTGCTTTTAGTATTCTCTCTTTGTCTTTTGCTCTTGGTATTTTAATGATGATGTGTGTTGGTGTAGTCCTCTTTGGATTCCTTTTATATGGGGTTCTGTGTGCTTCCTCGACTTGTAAGTCTATTTCTTTTACCAGATGTGGGAAGTTTTCAGTCATTATTTCTTTAAATAGGTTTTCAGTATCTTGCTCTCTCTCTTCTTCTGGCACCCCTACATTTCTGATGTTGGTACGCTTGAAGCTGTCCCAGAGGCTCCTTACACTATCTTCACATTTTTGGATTCTTTTTTCTTCTTGCTTTTCCAGATGAGTGTTTTCTGATTCTTTATATTTCAAATTTTTGACTTGATTCTTGCTTTTCTCTAGTCTGCTGTTAGGTCTCTGTATAATATTTTTTATTTCAGTCAGTGTATGTTTAATTTCTAGTTGTTCCTTTTCCATCTCTAGTTGTTCCTTTTCCATTTCTAGTTGGTCCTTTATCATCTCTAGTTGGATCTTTTCCATCTCTAGTTGGTTCTCTTTCATCTCCAGTTGGTTCTTTTTCATCTCCTCTTGGGTCTCGCTAACTTTATCAAACTTTTCTAGGATATTCTTGAAAAACCTTATAAGCGTGGTTTTGAACTCTATATCCAGTCGTTCATTTTCCTCCATTTTTTTTGTTTTTGATCCCTTCCCTTGTCTCAGCATTTTCACTATGCTGGGAGAACTTCTGTGTTGGATTCAGCCTTATGATACCAGACTTGAAAAACTGCAGAAGCCTCTCTGTTGAGCTTGGGATGGGTGGAGTCTCAGGGCTTAAGGGACTGCCTTGCCTTTCAGTCGGCCCCGCCCTCCATGGCCTCTGAGTCTCATGTGACTGGGTAATTGCTAGAGCCATCCCTGTGCGCTCGCTCTCTCTCTCTCTCTCTCTCTCTCTCTCTCTCTCTCTCTCTCTCTGTGCCTCTAGACTATTGCCTCTACGGCTCCCCAGCACTCCGGGACCATATAAGTCTGGGACCCCAGGGTTTTGCCCAAAACTGAAGTTTAGTGGAGTTAGAAGTGGCACAGTTGGGAAAGTCTGTCTCCCGCCCACTAGTGAAAGCCAGTGGCACAATCAGCAGTCAGTCCTCTGCACGCAGTGCTGTGCGTGCCACCAGACTTCTGATCTTTTGTAACTCCCCTAAATTTCCGTGGACTTCTTCCTTTTCACAGCCCAAACTCCCCCCTTATGCGTTTCGGCTGGATCTGGGGTTTAGTGTCGTAGGATAAAGGGTTCAATGCTATTGAGAGTCTCCATCTCATTTCTGCCAGAAAAAGCGAGCCAGTTTCTCCAGCACCCACTCTCTCTACACGTGCGTCTCTGTACCTCAGCTTTTTACAGCTCCTCTGGGTCTCTGTGAGCCCCTCTCCTTCCTTCTAGTTGTAGAATTTCCACTCAGCCAGCTTTCCTGTGATTCTGGATAATGTCCGTTCTGTCTTTTAATTGTAGTTTTGAAATTGTTGAGCAAGGCAGCAGTGTAGGTGTTTACCTACGCCTCCATCTTGGATTCTCTGTTGTGTCTTCTTAATATATTGTTCTCTTTATCATTATAAAATGTCTATCTTTATCTTTTGTTATCTTTTTTATCTTGAAATTTATTTTGTCAGATATAGGTAATGCTATAACTTCTTTTTTAGGGATATCATTTGCCTAAAGAATTATTATTACTATTTTATTTTATTTTTTTGCCTTTTCAATTAGAGTCTATATTTGTTTTTGCAGCTGAGATGTGTTCCTGAAGGCAGCATATGTTTAGGTTGGTTTTGTTTATTTATCAAATCTTTTTATTGGTGAGCTAAGTCCAATTACATTTAATTCTGGGTGTTTTTGCGTGTGTGTTTGGTTACCACTAGGTTTATGTAAAATAAAATTTTATATGGACAGTATTTTTTTCTTCTTCTGAATGTATCTAATCACCATCCTGTTTCACAAATTCATTCTTTTACTTCTCTTTTTTTATGTTTTTGTTGTTGTCACAGTTTATTCCTACTTATGTTGTGTATTCATTTCTGAATTCGAGTAGCTTTTGTCTTCTTCCTTTTTTAAAATGCTATTACCTGCTTTTGCCATCGTGTGATATTTAAGTGTACAATATAGTACCTTATTCTAAAAAAGGGTTGTAATATCATACTTCTGTCTGCTTGTGGGTAATCTCCATGTAGTTTTGTGACCTTTTGTTCTTTGTTTCAGTTATATTAACCCCCTTGAACACTTCTTGCAATGGAGGTCTTCTTTGGCAAATTCCCTCAGCTGCTGTCTGTCTAGAAAATTTTTATTTCTCCTTCATATCTAAAGGATAACTTTGCTGGGTATATTATTTGTGGCTGGTAATTTCTTTCTTTAAGTAGTTTGAATATTTTATTCCCAGCTCTCGTTCCTTTTAGGGTTTCTTCTGAGAAATCCGTTGATAATCTAGTGAGATTTCCTTTATAGGTTACTGTCTTCTTTTCTTGGCTACCTTGATAATTCTTTCATTGTTATTAATTATTGACAGTTTTAATATAATGTGCCTTAAGTAAGGCATTTTGAATGGAGGTAATTAGGTGTTCTATTTGCTTCTGAGATTTAAGGATTGAGTTCTTTCCATAGGTTTGGAAATTTCTCACCAACTATATTTTTTGGAGCAGGCTCTCTGTTATCTTTCCCCTTTCTTCTTTTTTCTGATATGTCCATTATTTTTATATTGCTCTTTCTGAGGGAGTCAGATAGTTCTTATACAGTTCTTTCATTAAAAAAATTTTTTTCCAGTATCTCTCTTCTTTGCCCTAAATCATTTCTAGATTTCTTTATTAATAGCATTAATTCTTTCCTTCATCTGGTCAACTCCATTTCTTAAGATTGCTGGTTTATTCTTTATCTATTTTATTGAGTTTTTCATCTTTAGAATATCTATGTGGTTCTTTTTTAAAAGTTTTAATCTTGTTGATAAAGTACTAGTTTTGTTCATTGATTTTATTTCTGGGTTCTTTAAATTGCCCATCTGTTTTTTCTTGTATCTTGTTGAGTTTTTTGTAACTGTAATATTGAAATTTTTTTCACCTAAATTACATGTTTTTATGTCCTTAAGTTCATTTTCTTGAGATTTAAAAATTTTTCTTTCTGAGCTGCCTCATTACCTTGGTAATTCATGGTGTTTAATGGATTTCTTTTCTGTCTAGGTATTGATGCATGTTTGGTACTACCCTAGTAGACTGATTCAAGAAAAGTCTTACTAATGATTTCTATTAAGAGACACTGAATCACAGATTTTTTAGTTCTTTTGAACTGCTCTGGCTTTTCAGATCTCTGTCAGTTGGTGGAAAATGTCCTGTGTTTTCTGGGAAGTTGGACATCTTTTCTGTTTCTAGGTCACTTCAGTTTCAGGGGACGAACTCTGCAAGGGAGTGTGGTGGACATTAGGTTTCCCAATCTGTAAAAATCCTGGGCTGTCTCCTGAAGCTAGACACTGCTGGCAGTTAAGCCACAGTAGGTGAATGTGGGGTTAGCTGGGAGGAGCAGGCTGCTACCTTTGTTGCTTTATATCAGTAATGGGACTGGCAGACCTCAGTGGCCTCCCCTTTTTATCTCCACTGACCCTGAATTAGTTGTAGAGTGCAACTTTTGCTCAGGGAAAAATGCTTCTGTAGTATTAGCCATCAGATTTGCAGATAATGCACTCTGCAATCCTACACTCACTGCTACAGCTTCTTCTGGGTCCTGCTGTTAGCTCTGGGAAGATGAGAAGAGGCAGGCTCCTGTAGGATGATGGGAGGTAGACAGCCTTGGTGGCTTTGTTTCTCTGTCTGAAATGTCAGTTGCCAGACAACCGTGGCCATACCTCTGTTCTTTGTTCTTGCCCAGGTCACTGGGTTCAGCTGCAGCATACACTGACCACTTCCCTAAGAATACTCACTGTATTTCTCTGTTCCTCTCTGAAGGGAGTGCCAGTGACAACTCAATCCCTTCCCTCTCTGGGCTGAGACTCACAGTGAGTTCCAGGTGGCAAGCTCAGAGATTCATCCCTGGCACCATCTTAGCTCTTCTCTCTCCAACCTCCCTGATTTGCTCTCTTTGCCCACCTTCAAGTATTTCATTATGCAGCTCTCTCAGATGTGTTTGTGGGTTGAGAAGGGAATTCTTTGTTGAACAACAGCTGTTTGAATAGCTGAAACTTCAAGGGGAGAAACCAAGGGGACCTCTCACTGCACCATTTCTCTGACCTCTATTATTATTATTTTTTTTTGAGGAAACTCCATATTGTTTCCAGAGTGGCTGAAATTCACATTTCGCCAGTAGTGTATGAGGGCTTCTTTACCTCTATACCCTCTCTAACTCAAGTTATTTGTCTTGTTGATAATAGCTTTTCTAACAAGTATAAGCATCAGCCCATTGCAATTCCATTTCCAGTCAAGGGCAAGTATCTGGATCACAGGTTCTATCCCTAATCTTGGTTGGGGCACATTTGGGAGGCAACCAATCAATGTGTTTCTCTCACTGTTTCTCTCTCTCTCTCTCTCTTTCTCTCTCTCTCTCTCTCTCTCTCTCTCTCTCTCTCTCTCTCTCTCTTTCTCTCTCCTCCCAACCCCCCACTCCTTCTCTCCCTTTCACTCTCCCTAAAAAAATTTATATCAGTATTCCTTGCATTATTAGGTTAATTTTTGAAATGACTCAGGTCATTAATTTCACAAGAAGAATTATGTGGAATATTCTTTGAGTTTTTGAGTGCTCTAATATGGATTAATTTTGGCCATATAAAATAACGAGGAGAGAAACCAAGGTGGCAGCATAGATGAACACCTAACTGCTGCCTTGCACAGCAATTTTAAAACTACAGCTAAAAGACAGAACTGACATCATCCAGAACCACAGGACAGCTGGTTGAGTGGAAATTCTACAACTAGAAGGAAAGAGAGGGGCTCACAGAGACCCAGAGGAGATGTAAAAAGCTGAGGTACGGAGAGGCGCACGTGTAGAGAGCGGGTGACTGCGAACATGGCTGGCTTTCTCTGGCAGGAGGGAAATGGAGACTCTCAAAGGCATTGAACCCCTTATCCTACGACACTAAACCCCAGATCCAGCCGAAATGGTGGTTTGGACTGTGATGGGGGCGAAGTGCACGGAAATTTAGGGGAGTCGCAAAACATCAGAAGTCTAGTGGTGCACATGGCACTGTGCGCAGAGGATCGACTGCTGATTGTGCCACTGGCTTTCACTAGTGGGCGGTAGACAGACCCTCCCAACTGTGCCACTTCTAACTCCACTAAACCCCAGTTTCGGGCAAAACCCTGGGGACCTAGACTCATATGGTCGCGGAGTGCAGGGGATCCAGAGGGGTAGCTGTCTAGAGCGCACACGCACACACAGGAACAGCTCCAGTGATTACCAGTCACGTGAGAGACCATGGAGGGCAGGGCCGACTGAAAGGCAAGGCAGTCTCTTAAGCCCTGAGACTCCACCCATCCCAAGCTCAACAGAAAGGCTTTTGCAGTTTTTCAAGTCTGGTATCATAAGGCTGAATCCAACACAGAAGTTCTCCCAGCATAGTGAAAATGCTGAGACAAGGGAAGGGATCAAAAACAAGAGAAATGGAGGAAAACAAATGACTGGATATAGAGTTCAAAATCACGCTTATAAGGTTTTTCAAGAATATCCTAGAAAAGTTTGATAAAGTTAGCGAGAGCCAAGAGGAGATGAAAAAGGACCAACTAGAGATGCAAAATATCCAATGAGAGATGGAAAAGGACCAACTAGAGATGATAAAGGACCAAATAGAAATTAAACATATACTGACTGAAATAAAAAATATTATACAGAGACCTAACAGCAGACTAGAGGAACGCAAAAATCAAGTCAAAGATTTGAAATATAAAGAAGCAGAAAACACTCAACTGGAAAAGCAAAAAGCAAAAAGAATAAAAAAATTTGAAGATAGTGTAAGGAGCCTTTGGGACAATTGCAAGCATACCAACATCTGAATTATGGGGGTGCCAGAAGAAAAGAAAGAGCAAGATACTGAAACCCTATTTGAAGAAATAATTACTGAAAACTTCCCCCACCTGGTGAAAGAAATAGACTTACAAGTCCAGGAAGCACACAGAACATCAAACAAAAGGAATCCAAAGGGGACCACACCAAGACACATCATAATTAAAATGCCAAGAGCAAAAGACAAAGAGAGAATATTAAAAGCAGCAAGAGAAAAACAGTTAACTACTTACAAGGGAACACCCATATGACTGTCAGCTGATTTCTCAACAAAAACTATGCAGGCCAGAGAGGAGTGGCAAGAAATATTCCAAGTGATGAATAACAAAAACCTACAGCCAAGATTACTCTACCCAGCAAAGCTATCATTCAGAATTGAAGGGCAGATAAAGAGCTTCATAGATAACTAAAAAACTAAAGGAGTTCATCAGCACCAAACCAGTATTATATGAAATGCTAAAAAGTACTCTTTAAGAAGAGGAAGAAGAAGAAAAAAGTTTAAATAAAAATTAAGAGCAACAAATACATAGTGAATCTAAAAACTAGTGAATCTAAAAATCAAGTGAATTGAAAATCTGATGAACAGAATAAACTGGTGAATTTAATAGAATCAAGGTCATAGAAAGGGAGTGGACTGATAATTCTCAGGGGGAAAGTGGTGAGGGGGATGCAGGGAGACACTGGACAAAAATCATACACTTTGAATGAGGACAATGCAGGGGAAGGTAAGGGCAGAGGGTGGGGTGGGAGTCAGGTGGAGGGGAGATATGGGGGGAAAAAGAGAAACATTATAATAATCTGAACAATAAATATTTATTAAAATAAAAAAGAGAAAGAGTAAAAAATAAAGACTCAACTCAGTAATTAATTCTCCCATGAACATTGTAGTCTCCTGAGTTACTTCTCTGCCTCACATAAAACTCCTCTCAAACCAAATACCACCCAGGGGGCACCAGTGCTTCCAGGCCATGAACTGTGAACAGAAAGCTGCATGGCTGCTCTTCAATCTCAGAGCACCTGTGGACACACTCAACTCATTTAGGGTAGAATGGGGATCTGAGGCCTCTCCCTGTGTATTCCCTACTAACCCATTCATACAGCATGAGTGGAAATGTCCGTCTATTAGCTCACCATTTCCAGGTCAATCCCACTCATGGGTCCCTTTAAAAGCCACAGTTTGTCTAACTGGGGGAACTGAGAAGAAGTGTGTCTTCCTTAGATAATCTGATCATCTGTATTGCTACCGCTGCTCCCTTTTCACTATGGAATATGGAGAGTTGCCTGTGATGATACGGCTACATTCAAAGTGCCTCGTGTCTTCTAAGAATGTTTTTGTGAAGAGCAGAATAAAAAGATAGAAAATCTGAGAGGTTAAGAACAGGCAAGGGAATGAGAAGAACGACAGTAGACTCCAGAGGGAAAAATGATGGGTAGGTAAAATAATACAGAGGAGATAAAGAAGAAAGGAAGGCTTGGAAGCTGACAGGAGAGGGAGGAGACCACAGAGAGATAAGGAGTCGGGGCACTGCTGAAAAGGCCACTGAGCATTACCAAGGACCTTTTATCACCTCTTTTTGTAGAAAAGGATATGAGAATCCCAGTATGGACTTGATTTTTTTCAAGGCCAAGAGGGACACAATTTTCCAGCCAGACCACAGCCTGCAGGTCTTACTGGAAGCCAGGCTCATTTCATAGTTGTTGGTACCATGGGGAGGTTAGGGCACAGACAGGGGCAGGAAGAAAATGTGGAAGCCAAGATCGTGGTCGAGACGAGGGGGAAATGAGAGAGCATGTGGGAGGCTGTGGTGAGGGAGGCAGCAGAGTTTCTCTGACAGAAGCGAGCAGAAGGAGAGCTGTGTTTGCCTGTGTGGCAGGGGAAGTCAGATAAGAGCGCAAAAGGGTTTGGAGGGGAAGCTGGTCTCCAAATTTCGAGGAGCACTTGTGCTGCTATGGCATCCTTTACCCAACAAGCTTCAGTGCTGCTGCTGCTGCTGCCCTTGCTCTTCAAGGGAATTCTCTGCCTTGGGCCAAGCCCAGAGGGTAAGGAGAACCCAGGTGGAATGAGACGTGAGGTTGGGCATAGCAGGGTGGAGAAAGGGTCTGGGGAGGATCTGGGATGAGGGAGTAACGCTCCCCATGGGTGCCCTTGTAATTTGCATGTCAGGCTAGTTCTGGGCAACATATCCTTGACCCCAGTCTCAGTTTCTCTCTCTGATTTTTGGGGAGAAGAAATTGGACCAGGGGGAAAGGGAGATGAGAATATGTGCAAACTTTACCTGCATTTCTCTTTTCCTATGTGGGCCCTTCTTCTCCCTTCCTTTCACCCTTTCTCAATTGTCATTTTTCTGTTTCTCAGCTGGCCAAGTCCTAGGACCCCATCATCTAGCAGGAGAAGAACCCCTCTCCTTTCACATGTGCCAGATCTCCTCCTTCGCCAACCGCAGCTGGGAGAACACCCAGGGCTCAGGCTGGCTGGGCGAAGTGCAGACTCATCGCTGGGACAGAGGCATGGGCACCGTCACCTATATGTTGCCCTGGTCCCGGGGTAATTTTAGCAAGGAGGAGTTGGAGAGCATCCATGCGCTATTGAAGCTGTACTTCCATACTTTCCCCCGGGAAGTGCAGGCGCATTCCAGTCAGTTTCAGTTTGAATGTGAGTTTGCTATTCCAAGCTGGTTTTTGCTTGAGGGGTCCGTCCAGGTGAAGATGGTATATGGGCTCTGACCTTCATTCAGCCTTCCTGACCTTCTTTTCTGTCTCCCTTCACTCACTCTCTCCTCTTTGCTTCACCTTTCCCATCACTCCCTCTCTACCTCCACCCTAGCACAAACACAGAAGGACCTACATGCACATATGCATCCTCATATTCTGGCTCTTGGGGATAGCTGTCTCCTTTTGATGTTCTTTCTTCACCCTCAGCTTCAGCTTTTCCAAGCCAGGATCTGCTCTCCTTTCTTCCTGGCCTGAGTGTTCATGTGGCCTAACCAGTACCCAAGCCTCCAAGTAAGCTCTTCCTGATGATCTATATTTCTAAGCCTTCCCATCTAACCCCTTCAGATTAATTATTATTTAAAAAAACCCACAACTCCTTATTGTTAAAAGTATTACATATGTCCCTCTGTTTCCCCCTTTGACCCCCTCCAGCCTGTCCTCGCCCCCCTCCCCACCCGCCCCA
>PVJN01052126.1:0-14223 GCA_004026805.1 Lasiurus borealis
AACATCAATGAGAGAGAAACATCCATCAGCCGCCTCCTGCACGCCCCCTACTGGGGATGTGCCCGCCACCAATGTACATGCCCTTGACCGGAATCGAACCTGGGACCTTTCAGTCCCCAGGCCGACGCTCTATCCATTGAGCCAAACCAGTCTCGGCTCAACCTTTTTTTAATGCTGTGACCTTTTAATACAGTTCCTCATGTGGTGGTGACCCCCAATCTTAAAATTATTTTCGTTGCTACTTCATCACTGTCATGTTGCTACCGTTAATGAATCGTCATGTAAATATCTGTTTTCCGATGGTCTTAGGCGACCTTGCTAGCAGTTTTCAACCTGTGGGGGTCGCGACCCACACGTTGAGAACCGCTGCTGTAGAGCCTTAAACTTTAAGCTGAGATCTGGTTAGGCTGAGAAGGAAAGAGGGTTCCAGGGGAGAGACTTATCGAAATAACGTCTCACGTCCTTTGCAAGACCCTTGGGGATCTGGTCTCTGCCTGCCAGCGGCCCCCTGCAGTCTCCAGCCAGTTCCCTCTCCCCCCAAACGACACCATTGCGGTTTCCTGAAGGGGCCACAGCCTCCTAAGTGTCCCTATCTTTGCGCAGGCAGTTTCCTCTGCTCGATTAGCCTCTGTCCCTGCCTTTCGGCCCCCAAGTCAGTTTTAGGGTTCCTTTCCCCCAATTCCCGCTGTACCTCCATTCTCATCGCAGCACTGTCGGTGCCCCCTGCCTCCCACCCCGTGTGTGTGTGTGTGTGTGTGTGTGTGTGCTCGGCAAGCTGCAGGAAAACAGGACCACGCCTTCTCACCACGGTATTCCCGGCCCAAGCACGGCGCGTGGAGTGAATCCACGGAGGGAGCGGGGGAGGGGAAGACCAATACATAAATAAAAGAGGCTGACAAGAGATAGGGACGTGGCTGCCTCTCTGTGCAGCGTGATATTTGAAGCTAAGGAAGTGGGTGAGATCTCAGAAGAGACTAGATGCTTAACAGAAAGAAAAAAAAAAAAAAAAGGACACACTTCCTTTTACAATGCAACCCTGATGAAACAGACTCTCGGTATGTGTCTCTGTAAAAGTACGTGCATACGAGCCAGATTTGGGAGGGGAACATTTAAAAGTAAAAATACGAATTGCGTTGAAATGAAATAAGCGTGGTGATAAATAACAAAACCCCCCCACAAACCAAGACCACACTGCACTTGTTACATCGTCTTTCTGATTAAAAACCTCGTTTCCACAGACACAGGTTCAGCAGCTTGAGAGAACGCTGCCCAGGGTCATTTTGTGCAGAGAGCAAAGCCATGCTAGGGACAGTGGGATTTGGAATGTGTGCGTGTGTGACTGAGGTCACACACACACATGCAAAGTGAACAGAAATTGGAGCCACAGGCAAGGTGTGAAGGAAAGGGTATGCTGGTGTGAAAATCTGTTGTCACTGTAGCAAAACGTGCTAGTGACAAAGTGCTATGTCCGTCCGTTACTGTGGAATGCACAAAATAATCACCACCCAGTCCCTCCCTTCAGTTGGGGCTTACGGTTATTTTTAACTAGTGGCCTGGTGCACGAAATCCGTGCACATTAAAAGGGGGTTAATTAGAGGAAATAATTTAATATTGCTGTTTGCCCTTCCTCTAGAATAGAAGGGGCAGAGAGGAAAGAAAAGTAGTAAAATGTATATGAAAACCTTCCTCCTGCCGAAACCGGTTTGGCTCAGTGGATAGAGCGTCGGCCTGCAGACTGAAAGGTCCCTGGTTCCATTCCTGTCAAGGGCATGTATCTTGGTTGCAGACACATCCCCAGTAGGGGGTGTGCGGGAAGCAGCTGATCGATGTCTCTCTCATCGATGTTTCTAACTCTATCCCTTTCCCTTTCTCTCTGTAAAAAATCAATAAAATATATTTTAAAAACAAACAAACACCTTCCTCCTGTCAGAGTCTGGGGCTCACCACGGGACCCAGAGTCAAGTCCCTGCCCACCTACATGCACCTCAAAATCAAGTGAGACTCAGACCCGGCAGCCCCCGCCCCCCATTGGGCTAGATCTAGACCCAGCCAGTGCCACCCTTGTCAAGCCCTGCTGGGTAGGGGGCGTAGCCTCAGGTCTCCTGGCCTGGTGCCAGGATGGGGGGGCATGGCCTGAGGTCCCCCATCACGCTCCACCAGCTGGGGGGTGCAGTCTGAAGTCCACCGGCCTGGTGCCCAGGTGGAGGGCGTGGCCTGAAGTCCCTTGTCAAGCTCCCCCCCCCCGTGGGGGGCATGGCCTGAGGTCCCCTGCCCAGGCTCTAGGGCTGGGGGGTGAGCAGCCTGCAGTCCCCTAGCCCAGCACCAGGATGGGAAGCCCACCTTGAGGTCCCCTGTCAAGCCCTGCCCGGTGGGGGAGGGTGCAGCCTCAGGTCCCTGCTGATTGCTCGTTAAGGCTCCTTATGGGAACTTGGCCTCAGCTGCGGGTGCAGCCATCCGTGTGACGATGGAGTGATGGTCAATTAACCTCTTCCCTCTTTATTAGCGAGGATGGTGGGGAAAGGGTTTTTCCTCTTCGCTGTTGGTGAGTTGTGGTGCTGCCACCTGCTGGTGAGAACTGGGCGTTGTCCTGGCATGTGCTGAACCTTGAGCGCCCACAAGGAACCAGACCAACTGTTGACCCCTTCCCCTGGGAGCTGCTCAAGACCCTCTCTGGCGCATGCTCTGAGCCCGCATTTCTGAGGTCCCCTTTGGGGGGAAGAGCCAGATAGCCAGTGACAACCTGAACCTGGTCGTTTGAAATTCTACTCCCACCCGCTCAACTCACCGTGGAAGTTTTCATCTTGGACTTCCTTTGGCTCAAGTTAGGAGCCAAGACTTCATACTCTTCCCAGGCATGGAAGGAGGCCTCTGCTGCTGAGCCTTCCCTTCCTCTACCTCTTTTTTTAAAAATTTTTAAAAAATATATTTTACTGATTTTTCACAGAGAGGAAGGGAGAGAGATAGAGTTAGAAACATTGATGAGAGAGAGACATCGATCAGCCGCCTCCTGCACGCCCCCCACTGGGGATGCACCCGCAACCAATGTACATGCCCTTGACCGGAATTGAACCTGCGACCTTTCAGTCCGCAGGCCAATGCTCTATCCACTGAGCCACACTGGTTTCGGCCCTCTACCTCTTGACTCCACCAGATCGGGCCCACACACCATCCTTCTGTGGGGGCTGCCTACTGACCATCACCCTCGCCCCCCAAGTCATGGTCCACATTGCAGCCAGAGCGGACTTTCTAAAATATAGATGGAGCCCTAGCTGGTGCGGCTCAGTGGATGAGCGTTGGCCTGCGGACGGAAGGGTTCTGGTTTGATTCCGTTCAAGGTCACATGCTGACTGGATTCCCAGTAGGGGGCGTGCAGGAGGCAGCCGAACAATGATTCTCATCACTTTCTCTCTGTTCTCTTTTCCTTTCCCTCTTTGAAATCAATTTAAAAAAAAAATAGTCCTACCTGGCTTGGCTCAGAGGATAGAGCATCAGCCTGGGGACTGAAGGGTCCCAGGTTCGATTCTGACCAAGGGCATATTCCTGGGTTGCAGGCTCGATCCCCCGTGAGGCACATGCAGGAGGCAGCCAATTAATGAACCAAACCGGTTACGGATTTTTTATTTTTTATTTTTATTTTTATTGATTTCAGAGAGGAAAGAAGAAAGAGAGAGAGAGAGAGAGAGAGAGAGAGGGAGAGAGAGAAACATCAATGATGAGAGAGAATCATTGATTGGCTATCTTCTGAATGCCCCCTACTGGGGATAGGACCACACCCGGGTATATGCCCTTGACTGGAATCAAACCTGGGACCCTTTGGTCTGCAGGCCAAGACTCTATCCACTGAGTCAAACCAGCCAGGGCTCGTCCCTCACTCCTTTTTTCTCTTTGGTCATTCCCCAAATCAGTCTTACCACACATTACTCAACTAATTTCTTATGGAACACCATGTGCAAGGTTTAGAACTAGGGACAATGGTGGATAAGTGGAAAATGAAATTTTTTAAAAATATGCAGACTGAAGGGGCATGCAGGAGGTGGCAGATCGATGTCTCTCTCTCATCGATGTTTCTAACTATCTCTCTCCCTTCCTCTCTGTAAAAAATCAATAGAATGTATTTTAAAAAATATTTTTTATCCCCCTCCTCCCCTCTCCAATGTCAAGTTTGTACGTTGCATGTACTGGAGTATTTATTTCATCTATTAAAAGTGTTACATTTCTCAAAAAAAAAATATATATAATAGTTTATTGATTTTACAGAAAGGAAGAGAAGGATAGAGAATTAGAAACATCGCTGAGAGAGAAACAGCGATCAGCTGCCTCCTGCACGCCCTCTACTGGGGATGTGCCCGCCACCAAGGTACATGCCCTTGACCTGAATTGAACCTGGGGCTCTTCAATCTGCAGGCTGACACTCTATCCACTGAGCCAAACCGGTTCGGGCAGAAAATGGAATTTTTAACCAGTCCGTGTCCGTAAGAACGCTCTAAACTAACAGTGGTTGTAAAGCCTGACTCCACATAATGCGATACAACGTGACCAATGCTTTAGGAGCGCTGGCCCTCAGTGGTCATGGACCCCAGGAGAGAGAGTCCGAGAGGAGGAGGCGGTCTCTGCGTTGTCTTGAAGAATAGCTGGCACCCTAAAAGGCAGAATCCAGTAGAGTCCCCTTTGGACCAGACAGACGTTTTTAAAATGGAGAAAAGGGCCAACAATTCCCTAAGATAGCAGTTCTTACATTTTCATACACAGGAGCGTCACCTGGGGACCTATTTGAAATGCAAGCTCTCTTGCCGAAACCGGTTTGGCTCAGTGGATAGAGCGTCGGCCTGTGGACTGAAGGGTCCCGAGTTCGATTCCGGTCAAGGGCATGTGCCTTGGTTGCAGGCACATCTCCAGTGGGGGTCGTGCAGGAGGCGGCTGATCGACGTCTCTCTCTCTCATCGATGTTTCTAACTCTCTATCCCTCTCCCTTCTGCTCTGTAAAAAAAATCAACAAAATATATATTTATTTAAAAAATAATTAAATAAAATGCAAGCTCTCATATCCCAGCGATGTTCTGGAAAGGACCTGAAATATGCATTTAAAGTAAGTGGCACCAACAAAAATAAAATAAAGTAAAGCAGCGGCAGGTAATGCTTAGGCTGGTCAGCTTTGGAACAGACTTGGAGCGACGACGCTTATTGGATAATTGCGTCGTGGGGATTCTGGGGTTTTCCCAATGTGTCCCAGATCAGACTGTGATTTGCTCTGGGCAGGATAGAAGTTGGGGCCTTAGTCCCCAGTGCTCCCCACCGGGATCTTATGCTTTCTGCCCGTTGGTGCGGTTAGGGTCTGGGTCAGGGTCTGGGTCAGTGGTTCTCAACCTGTGGGTCGCGACCCTTTCACAGGGGTCGCCTAAGACCATCGGAAAATGCAGATATTTACATCACGATGCATCACAGTAGCAAAATTTCATGGTTGGGGGTCACCACCCCATGAGGAACTGTATGCAAGGGTCTAGGCCTTAGGAAGGTGGAGAACCACTGGTCTGGGTGGTGGCACCTCTCAGCACCACAGTGTAAATAAGAAGTAAAAAAGAAAAGCCCAGATCAGCAAAGGGACTCTGGCCCCGACAGCGCTTCTGCAGCCGTGCCAAGGTCAAGTTCAGCGGAGGCTGGCCCCTCTCTCTCCCTTCAGCTTCGGTTTCCAAAGCTCTCTGTCATCCGAGCACATTCTGTGCATTAAGGAGACGCAGTCAATTCCACTTTGGCTCCGAGCTAAAATGCCAGGGATACATCCAAAGGGTGGAAATTTCCCCACGGCTCCTACGCCCACGAGAAAGGAGCATTAGCCGTTTTCATAAAAGGACGTTTCTCCCATATTATTGGTTTTTATGATACTCAGGAAGGAAAACATTTCTACCTCTGAGACTCTCCCTTAACAGTTCCCTTTTAAAAAATTCATTTGGAGCCTTTGATGTCCTTTTGCTTTTGAAAAAAAAAAATTTTTTTTTTTTTTTGCAAATTACCTTTTACTTAGAATTCTCTGCATCTCTTCTCCTGTGAAAGATGAAAACACGAAGATCCAGGCCAGCTGGCAGGCGCTGAGCACTAATGTGGGGCCAGGAGGAGTCTGGGAGCACATTATCCCGTTTGGTCCCACAATAACCATCCGTGGCAGACATCACGACGAAGCCCCTTTAATGGAGGGGGCAACCATTTCCATTAGGAGGGACAGTTAGCTATGTCCAATGTCACTAAAGAGGACGGACAAGTCCTACCAGCGTGGCTCAGTGGTTGACCTATGAGCCAGGAGGTCGAGGTGTTTTTTTGTGTTTTTAATATATTTTATTGATTTTTTTACAGAGAGGAAGGGAGAGAGAGAGAAAGTCAGAAACATCGATGAGAGAGAGACATCGATCAGCCGCCTCCTGCACGCCCCACTGTGGAGATGTGCCCGCAAGCAAGGTACATGCCCCCGACCGGAATCGAACCCGGGACCTTTCAGTCCGCAAGCCGACGCTTTATCCACTGAGCCAAACCGGTCTCGGCAAGAGGTCGAGGTTTGATTCCCATCAGGGTACATGCCCGGGTTGTGGGCTCTTCCCCAGGGTGGGACCCCCAGGAGGTGGCTGATCAGTGATTCTCTCTCATCATTGATGTTTCTATCTCTCTCTCCCTCTCCCTTCCTCTCTTAAAAAAAAAAAAACAAAAAAAAAAAACTCAGCTGAAACCGGTTTGGCTCAGTGGATAGAGCATTGGTCTGCGGACTGAAAGGTCCTAGGTTCGATTCCAGTCAAGGGCATGGACCTTGGTTGCAGGGACATCCCCAGTAGGGGGCATGCAAGAGGCAGCTGATCGATATCTCTCTCATTGATGTTTCTTAACTCTCTATCCCTCTCCCTTCCTCTCTGTAAAAAATCAATAAAATGTATTTTTTTAAAAATCAATAAAAAATATTTTTAAAGAAAAGAGGATGGACAACGTGAGGACAGAATCAACCACTGACCCTGGACGAAAACAGTCCCAGTAGCGTGGCGAGGGGAGAGGAATGAGAAGAGATGGAAGAATCGGAGGAAAGAGAGAAGGGAAGTGAGGAAGGGTAGGCAGCAGGCACAGGCAGTTTTTTTATATATATATTTTAGTGATTTCTCACAGAGAGGAAGGGAGAGAGATAGTTAGAA
The DNA here is from genome assembly GCA_004026805.1 of Lasiurus borealis. Classification (NCBI taxonomy): domain Eukaryota; kingdom Metazoa; phylum Chordata; class Mammalia; order Chiroptera; family Vespertilionidae; genus Lasiurus; species Lasiurus borealis. Next base: position 7,164 of record PVJN01052126.1, read on the forward strand.
ACATCTATGAGAGAGAGACATCAATCAGCTGCCTCCTGCACACCCCCCACTGGGGATGTGCCGGCAACCAAAGTACATTCCCAAAGTACATGCCCAAAGTACATGTACCCGACCGGAATCGAACCAGGGACCTTTCAGTCCGCAGACCGACGCTCTATCCACTGAGCCAAACTGGTTTCAGCCGCAGGCAGCTCTTGGTGATGAGTTTTGCTCTGACTCCGAGCAGAGCAGAGGGAAGAGGGAGCTTGGAGAGCCAGGGAGGGAGTTTAAACCCGGGGCCTCTCAGGGCCGGCTGTGAAGGCTGAAAGGAACTATCTGGCAGGGAGGAAACTGTAGGGCACAGGAAAGAGGTGGGAACTGGAGAGCAAAGTTCTTGCCGTTCACCCATTTTCACGGGCCAGCAGCCACCTATGGGGACATGGATGCGGGCCTTTAGGAGGCGGAGGCGGGGGAAGATGCAGTCTTTCTCTATTCCTGGCTCCGTTCTCTCAATAAAGGGTTTGGGGGTGGGGTTTGTTTTGATTCGAAGGTGTGAAAGTGAAACTTTGGACTTTGGGGGTCATATCACTTTAAGAAACATTGCAGAGTATGCTAGGGTCCCACTCAGATTTGTGACTGTGAATTTAAGAGAGTCTCCTCGGTTTGGTCACATGCTTTTGTTTGTGTTTGTTTTTAGAGGGAGGGAGAGGGAGAGAGAGCTAGAAACTTCTACGATGAGAGAGAATACTGATTGGCTGCCTCCTGCAGGCTCTACACTGGGGGATGGAGCTCATAACCTGGGCCTGGAGAGGGATGGTGGCGATGGTAGCAAAACAAAGGGAATGTACTTAGTGCCCCCAAATGGTTAAAATGGTTAATATGGATATGCCACCATGAATATAATATTTTTTAAAAATAGTGACTATTAACAAATATTGACACCTGACCTAATCTCAGATCAATTAGAACCTCTGGTAGTGGGGCCTACACATGAGTATTTTTTTAAAAAAAATACATTTTATTAATTTTTCTCACAGAGAGGGAGAGGGTGAGAGAGTTACAAACATCCATCAGCTGCCTCCTGCACACCTCCCACTGGGGATGTGCCCGCAACCAAGGCACATGCCCCTGACCAGAATCAAACCTGGGACCTTTAGTCTGCTGGCCGACACTCTATCCACTGAGCCAAACTGGTTTAGGCTGAAGCCATATCTTTTTAGCTGTAACCCATCCCTAACCGCCCAGAGATCCCAGAGCGGTTTGTAAATCATCACCATTATCTGAAGGCCCCTCTAGAGAGGGAGCACCCCAGGGCCGTCCCACAGCCACGCAGGAGGGACCCCTGGCAGACCCAGGTCTCGTCCCAGCTCAGGACGGTCCCTGCCAAGGCCCGGAGGTCGGGCACATCCCAACCCAGTTGGTGGTTTCATGTTTCACCTGAACGCCTGCTCCAGGGGTTTCATTACCAAGTGCAATAACTGCAGCTTGCTCACTCCTGTTGTCCACCCTACCTGTCCGCGTCCACCTCAGGGCCAGGCATTAGCGAGGGAGAGGAGCCAGAGGCTTCTGTTGGGCCGAAACCGGTGTGGCTCAGTGGGTAGAGCGTCGGCCTGCATACTGAAAGGTCCCAGGTTCGATTCCGGTCAAGGGCATGTACCTTGGTGGCGGGCACATCTCCAGTGTGGGGCATACAGGAGGCGGCTGATCAATGTCTCTCTCTCATCAATGTTTCTAGATCTCTGTCCCTCTCCCTTCCTCTCTGTAAAAAAATCAATAAAATATATATTTTTAAAAAATAATAAGAGGCTTCTGTTGGAACAAGAAACCCATTTCTCGGGCCATTCCTACACAGCAGTGGTTCTCAACCTGTGGGTCGCGACCCCTTTGGGGGTAGAACGACCCTTTCACAGGGGTCGCCTAAGACCAGTGGAAAACACCTATTTCCCATGGTCTTAGGAACCAACACACCGCTCCTCGGTGTAGCAAAGTGTAGCCATGTAGTTTACTGTTGTCCTATGAAGACTGTTACCCATGCTACACCACGATTCATGACAACATTTCATTTATTTGTCGTTAGAAATAAATAGTTCACAATCTATAATTACATACTGTTTTTGTGATGAATCCCTATGCTTTAATTATGTTCCATTTGTAACAACGAAAATACATCCTGCCTATCAGATATTTAAATTACAGTTCATAACAGTACCAAATTTACAGTGATGAAGTAGCAACGGAAATAATTTTATGGCTGGGGGTCACCACCACATGAGGAGCTGTCTTAAAGGGTCGCTGCATTAGGAAGGTTGAGAACCACTGCTACACAGGCTGGAAAACGGGACAATTCCCAGTTAGGCCAGTAGAGGTCACTCTAGATGGGCCAGCTCTTGCAGGGGAGGTTGGAGAACTAACTGGAAAGGAATGCTGGACTTTTGGCTCCAAAAAAAAGAAAAAAAGAAAAATTCGACCTGGCTGCCTGGACTTGCCTTGATGCCAGGAAACGTTGGTTGCTAGTCCCCAGCCACGGAGCGTGGAGGAAATATCTGGTTGCATCCCATCCCATGAAACCCCACTTCCCTGGAACTTAGACAGACATCAGGACTGAACACAATCCGGAAGCCCCCCCCTCGCGCTCACCCTAACCCCGGAGCCCTTCCCCACAAGTTTCCATCCTTTGCGGTTCGCAGAGAACAGCAGTAATATTTTCCGATTTATTTCATCAGTTCTTTGGGTTTATGGCCCCAGGGCGTCGGGTCGTGGCCTGCACGCGTCTCAAACGTCTTCCAGGTGGAGATGGTTCAGCTGCGAGGTAGCTGGGGTCCTCCCGCTGGCAGAGATCCTGGGTGTGTCTGAACCTCCTGTCTCGGGAGCCTGGGAGAAATAAGAAAGCGTGCAGTGTGTCTGAGTCGGGGCCTGGCCCTCGGCTCTGAGACATGTCCGCTGTCGTTATTATTATTATTATTACTGTGATGAGGGTGTCTGGGTGATGACACTCAGGAAATTGTCAGTCGGGACCCACAGGAGCGTGACTGGCTGTGCAGGGATGCCATTCCACCCGATGCCCCTCCCCAAGCTGGCCGGACGGCCCCTCCCGGAGCGGCTGGGCCGCAGGAGGAGGTGAGGTAGCGTGGCACCGTGGAACCCTGTAATTTTGGTGCTAATAGACGCCAGTCACGGGCTTCGTTTTATGGGACCACGCAGCTGAGACTGTTCGTTGGCAGCTAGAACAGGGGCGATGGTCTTTAACCCTTCCTATTATCTGCAATACAATTCGGAAGAACTAGCTTGTCCTGGGCACGGGCTGTGTCTCAGGGCCCGTGCTGGATACTTGGGCCCAATTCGGTTCATCTAATCCCAGCTTCGGAGTCCCTGACCCTGAGGTAGAAGGTGTTGCGAGGAATACTTGATAACATGCCTTTTCTGCTCCCTTTAGTCTCTCTCTCTTTTTTTAATATATTTTATTGATTTCTTGGAGAGATAGGGATAGAGAGCTAGAAACATCGATGAGAGAGAGACATCGATCAGCCGCCTCCTGCACGCCCCTCACTGGGGATGTGGCCGCAACCAAGGTACATGCCCTTGACCGGAATCAAACCTGGGACCTTCCAGTCCGCAGACCGACGCTCTATCCACTGAGCCACACCAGTCCCGGCTCCCTTTAATCTCAGGGAAGAACAGTTTTAGGATTGCTTATCCATCAGGTCTAATGTGTTCTACTTTTCCAGTTCCTTCCGTGCATCCTGGTTTCTCGTTTCTGTCTAGCTGAGTGTTTTAGGAGACGTCACCCAGTTTCAACACTGGGGGGAAGCCCTAACTGGTTTGGCTCAGTGGATAGAGCATCCACCTGTGGATTGAAAGTTCCAGGTTCAATTCCGGTCAAGGGCATGTACCTTAGTTGCAGGCACATTCCCAGTGGGGGGCATGCAGGAGGCAGCTGATGGATGTTTCTCTCTCATCGATGTTTCTGACTTTCTATCCCTCTCCCTTCCTCTCTGTGAAAAATCAATAAAATACAATAAAACCAAACAAAACCGGGGTTTACTAACGCTGTCTCCGTTCTCCTGTTCCGAGCTCCAAAGCAAGCAGGTGGCTTCGAAGTCTGCCGGCCGCCTGTCTGGGGCAGGAAAGCAGCTTTGGCTCTGCCCTGTCCCCAACTGCCTCGAGCATCTGGGCTTCGGGAAGAGTCAGTTTCTAAAGCATCGCTTGGAGCGGAGATCGATGTAAATAACAGAACTGCTTAGAGGCCAGAGAGCACCTTTACTCACTCAGCTAGCATTTGGGGGGTACAGGGGGGCCTGGCTCTCACTCAATAGGGCCATTCCTACAGGAGGGCTGAAGAGGAATCGGGAGGCCCGTGGAGCACAGGGAAAGGGAGCTGTCGGGGTCCTCTCTGACGCTCTGCACGGGGCAGGTCCTTGGCCAGCCTGCCAGCTTAGGAGGGACACACACCTGAGTGACAGGCCTAACCGAGGGGCCGGAAGTGGGATGCAGGTGGGAGATGAAAGAACTCGGAGGCCTTTCCTTTCGTGTTAAAGGGACCCAGGCCCACGAGTGTCATCAAGCCCGTGGCAGACGCTCACCCCCATGTTCCCGAATTGCGGGCTCCCGGTCGAACCCCAGCTGCTGCGAGCCTTCGGGTTTGCTGCGAGTGGAAACCTGGGGACGCAGAGCTGAGGGCTGGAATGTGTTTCCCAGGCGGGGCGATTACAGGCGCGTTTGTCTGAAAGAAGTCTGGAGGCCAGGGAGCTGGCTCAGCTCTCTATATACCCTCCATCACCCTCTCTCTCTCTTTTTTTAAATATATTTTGTTGGTTTTTTACAGAGAGGAAGGGAGAGAGATAGAGAGTTAGAAACATCGATGAGAGAGAGAAACATTTATCAGTTGCCCCTTGCACGCCCCCTCCTGGAGATGTGCCTGCAACCAAGGTCCATGCCCTTGACTGGAATCGAACCTGGGACCTTTCAGTCCCAGGCCAATGCTCTATCCACTGAGCCAAACCGGTTTCAGCTCAGTCACCCTCTTCACGGGACAGCAGCAGAGCGCCCTGTTTAGCCAGTAAACAGGTGCGCCCTCGGACCGGAGTGGGGTTAAATGTGCCGAGTGGGGCCCGGATAAATATAAGATCTGTGCGTCTGACAGAACAGAAACGGGACCCCGGCGGGCGGGCGGGCGGCCAGGGGCGGAATGCAGGCAGGAGCCGTGGCGCATCTACAGGCCCCGGGCCCGTCCCTCTACCCCGTCCCCGGACCCCGCGGCAGCTGAGGGTGAAGCTATGTGGCTCAGTCCCCGGGGAATGCGGGCAATGCGGGCTGGGCCGGGAGGAATGTGGGGAATGAGTCCCCGGTCCAGGGTTCAGATCGCAGGGGGTGGCCGCGCCCTGCCCTGGCCTCCTCCCCTGAAGACCAGGCCTCTGAGCGGCCCTGCCTCGGAATAGATGGCTTTTCTGAGCGCCGGCGTCTTATTATAGCCGGGAGACGGCACCCAGTCTGGCTCGGGCGGCGGGGTGCTAAAGACGCTATTAGAACACCCCCTGAACTTGGGGCCCCACCAGACCACACATGCAGTTGTCTTTATTGTCCAATTGCTGGGTAGCCAGCCGCCCCATCGCCGTGTCCTTCAAGACTGACTTCCCTCAGGCCCGGCTGGTGTGGCTCAGTGGTTGGGGTGGATCCATGAACCAGGAGGTCACGGTTCGATTCCCCGTCGGGGCACAGGCCTGGGTTGCAGGTTCGATCCCCAGTCGGGGGCATGCAGGAGGCAGCAGACCCATGATTCTCTCTCATCATGGATGTTTCTCTCTCTCCCTTCCTCGCTGAAATCAACAAAATATATTTTTTAAAAAAACCACAAAACGCTGAAACCAGTTTGGCTCAGTGGATAGAGTGTCAGTCTGCGGACTGAAAGGTCCCAGGTTCGATTCCGATCAAGGGCATGTACCTTGGTTGGAGGCACATCCCCAGCAGGGGGTGTGCAAGAGGCAGCTAATTGGTGTCTCTCTCTCATAGATATTTCTAACTCTCTATCTTTCTCCCTTCCTTTCTGTAAAACATCAATAAAATATATTTAAAAAATAGTTTATGCACGTATATTACCTATTCCAAGGCAAATCTGATCATTTCTTAAGCATGAGGTTTACAAAACTGTGTGGAATTTAACTTAGTTCCTTTCCTTCCGAATCATCCCTCCCCCCATCTTTATTCAGTTCTCCGTTGCCTTAATGAGCACGATGACCGAGTGTCCCTCTTACTGACCACTTCCGGTGTGGGCATCAGCCACTGTGCCCAGCGGCTTCTGTTCAGTATCCCAGCCAACCGGCCAACGAGAAGCTTCTTCTGGTACCCAGGCCGGGAAACTGAGGCGCGGAGAGAGGTCCCAGGTCCGGTAAGCGTCAGGTCTGGGATTCAAACTTGGCTTTATCTGCCCAGGCCCCTCTCGTAACCCCCTCGGCCTCCTGCCTCGGCAGCTGCAAGAACATTGAAGTGTTAACTGCTTCCCAGGAACTCTCTCACCCGTTCCTTTGTCGGCCAAACCCTTAAGCCCTGAACAGGCGGAAAAGTGATGGGACACAATCGATGATGCACGTTCTTCTTCGCCTGATAGCAAAGCTGGGTTTTCAGTACCCATCCCCCCTTCTTGGGGGGAGGGAGAGAGAGAGGGGCACAGATTACTCTGTGGAATGACTGACTAGCCGGCTCATCGAAGTGTGAGGCCTCTGGTTGCCCCCAATCAACTCCTCCCCCCCCCCCAGCAAGGACCCTCTCAGTGGGAGGCATCTTAGGCTGCATTCCGATGGAAAAGGCTTTGAGATGGCACCAGTAAGTGCCCCGGCCCCCGTTCTGGCTTAAGCGGGGAGCTGTGAGGCCCCACGGAGGGACCGGCCGGCATTGCTGGCAGTTCCTATGGACACGAGAAGAAAGGGAGGCCGCGGGGAGAAATAACTCAGCGGCCAGCAACCCGAGACCAGGCCGCAGGGCCAGGTGGGATGACAGCTGATCATACACTAGGCGCTCCCACGAGTCCTTGTCACCCAAAGATAGAAAGGGGTTTCATCAACAGCCATCAACCATTCCAACTTTTTTT
>PVJN01052127.1:0-14223 GCA_004026805.1 Lasiurus borealis
GGGGGGGGGCAGTAGGGGGAACCAGGCCTTCAGGGAAGGGGAGTTGGGCAGGGACCAGACCTGCAGGGGGGAAAGGGGACAGATGTGGGGACTAGGCCTGCAGGGGAGGGCAGTTGTGGGCAATCAGGTCAGCAAGGAGGGAACTTGGGGGAGAACAGACCTACAGATAAGGCGAGGGCAGTTGGGAAGGGCCAGGCCTACAGGGGAGGTCAGTTAGGGGTGACCAGGCCATCAGGGGAGGACAGTTAGGGGTGACTAGGCCATCAAGGGAAGGCAGTTAGGGGTGACTGGGCCAGCAGGGGAGGACAATTTATGGTGACCAGGCCTGCAGAGTAGGACAGTTAGGGGCAAGCACACTGGCAGGGGAGGGCAGTTAGGTGTGACCAGGCCAGCAGGTGAGGGCAGGTAGGGGCAATACGGCTGGCCAGGGAGCAGTTCGGCATCAATCAGGCTGGCAGGGGAGTGGTTAGGGGGTGATCAAGCTGGAAGTCAGAAGTGGTTAGGGGAAATCAGGCAGAGGCAAGTGAGCAGTTGGGAGCCAGCAGTCCTGGATTGTGAGAGGGAAGTCTGACCGTCCATTTAGGCTCGATCCCAGTAGGCTGAAGGACACCCTCCCATGCTCAAATTTTGTGCACTGGGCCTCTAGTAAAACATAATATTGCTAGCAGAATAAATGTTTAACAACAATTAATGTCAATGATTAAAATTAATTCAAAGTTTTAATGAAAAAACAGTAGTTGTTTTATAGTCAATATTCAACATCTAGAGGCCCAGTGCATGACATTTGTTCACTGTGGGGGGGTGAGCGGGGTGTCCCTCAGCTCAGCCTGTACCCTGTCCAATCTGGGACTCCTCTGGAAATGTTTGACTGCTAGGATCGGGTTTCAACTGACAGTCAGACACCATTCTCACAATCCAGGACTGCTGGTTTCTAACCTCTGACCTGCCTGCTTGCTTAATTCCCTTAACCACTTCTGCCTGCCAGCATGATCACACCCTAACTGATCCCTTGCTGGCCCGATTCCCCACAACTGCCCTCCCCTGCCAGCCTCGTCACTCCCAACTGCCCTCCCCTGTAGGCCTTGTCACCCTCAACTGTCCACCTCTGTGAGCCATCTTCTGACAATGTGGGGGTAGCCACCTTGTAATGCAAGGGCATGAAGGTCAATTTGCATATTACCTCTTTAGTATATAGAATTAGTAAATTCCCCAGAAATATAAGTAAGATTTTTCTAAAAATCCAATTAAAGGAAATTGTTTTTGCTACATGCCTACTAATATAAAGTCAACATGTTAGAAAGTAGAGGTTGAACATGTCATTTTTATCCATTTATTATCAATATCAATGTAATCGTCATCATCCAAAAGAAAAACAATTTATATATATAAAAAGCCAATGACCCTACAGTCATAATGACCATAATGACCAGTCACTATGATGCTCACTGTGGTCAGTGAATTGGCCAGAGCAGGGGGTGGAATCGGCCAGCCAACCTTGTGGCACCCCCACCCCAGCTGGACTGCCCCTGATCAGACTCTCTCACTCCAATCAAGAGTGGGGGCTAGCCAAATACCCTCTTCCTTCCTCCCCCCGGGCAGTCCCACCCCAGATCAGCCTGTGTCACCACAGTAGTCCCACAGCACCCTCCCCAGCTGGCCCACCCCTGATTTTATCCCCTCACCCCAAAAGGAGTGGAGCCAGGAGGCCAGCCTCCTGCAGCTCCTTCCCCTGACCACTCCAACCTTGATTGCATCTCCTACCCCAATAAGGGGCAGGGCTGGCTGGCTAACCTCCTGCAGCCCCTCCCCTCAATGGGCTATACCCCCAATGGGCCCCCAACATCCTGATTGGCCTTCAGCCCCTCCCACCAACTGGCCCCATCCCTGATTCTTCCCCAACCCAACAGTGGTCAGGGCCAGCTGGCCAATCTCCTGCAGCACCTCTCCCTGCCCAATCCCACCCCAGACTGTCCCCTCAACCCAATTAGAGGCAGAGCCACAGGCCAACTGCCTGCAGCCCCTCTCTCCAGCCAACTCTACCTCCAATATCCCCCCATACCAATTGGAGATGGAGCTGGTCAGCCAAACTCCAACAGTCCCACACACAGCTGCTGACCCCCGATTGGTCCCCCCACCAAATTCAGGGGCGGGACCAGACAGTCCACTGTCCACAGTCTTTCCCCATGGTTACACCCACCCTCAGTCAGCCCTCCCTTACCAGTTGGGGCCAGAGCCCACCAGCCAATTGCTTGTGGCCCCTCTCTCAGCCGGCTCACCCTGATTGGGCCTGATTGGGGCTGGGCCTTCAGTGTTCCTTTGAGCCTTTGGTAGGTGATTATGGACCCTGGTTATTTATATATTAGGATAATATCTTTTGTTTCAAAAATTGTTCTGTAAGAAAGATACTATGATTATCCTCTTTTTATAGATAAACTTTTAAATATTGTCTTAGGTATATATTTAGAAAGAAATAAGGCAGATATATAAATATAGGCAGTCAGTAGACTCCAGACACCAAGCTACCTAAATGTAAAAAATTCTAAGTTTTCTCACAGTGGATAGTAAGCTCACTCAAGATAGGATTTATGTATGAAAAGTAGTTTCTTATCAATAAAAATCAGTTGATTAAACAACTCACAAAGTATACTGTGTGCTTAAATATACAAGTATATCTAATTAAAATAGATTTGATCAACTCAAAGAATTTATCAAACAAATTAGATTAAATATATTTTGAAAAAAAGTGGCCATGGTTTGAATTTTAGTAGTTCTTTTTCTAAAAGATTTCAATAGAAAAAAATTAAGCAGTGGAAAGCAGAGGCAATTGGAGGAAAATAAATCACTTCTATCATCTGTAGAAGTAGTAACTAAATATAGCAAAAATTTCCATAAGATAATTAATAAATATTTCAGCCTGGTTTTAGAGAAAACTAAATAAAGGAATAAGAACCAGAAACATTTACTCCCAGAAAGAGGAGCAATCTAGTACTGTGAAAGATTAAAACAAAACAAAATTTAAGGCTAAATCTATAGGTCAATATTCTTCCAGGAAAAGCACAGAGATTAAGTTAATAATAAACAAAAGGTAAAATACTAGATTGTCTATGGCAAATTCTGAGAATTTAATTTTCCACATAAATTGGGAACATAGCATTAAGGCATGTTGATTTATACATGATCTATGATACAGTCAGAAGCAGATGGTTACAAGCTATTACCTGAATATTTCTAAATGGAATCTTTTTACAGGACCAAGACAATATTCCAATTAACTAGATATATTTAGAGCCAAAATATACCTTAACAATGAAAATAAATTTAAATTTAAGGAGCTTCCCAAGTGATTAAAGTAAAATTAAACTATGTATACAAACAAATTCCTTAGAATTTCTGCTGTACTGAGAATTAGTAAAGAATATCTTGGTAAAATAGTAAAGAAATCTTGATAATCTTGATGATATATTTACATTTAAATGTAAATTTTACAGAAAAGTTCTTGCTAATTTAAAATAATTTTAAAATCATGGATTTTTAAGTAAAGATCAGAACAAAAAATATTGTAGATAATAAAGAGATACCACTTCATAGAGAAGGGAAATTGTAGTTACAAAACCTGTTCACACAAAACAAATGGTACACTAATCACACTTCTCACAATATGATTATTATTGGGAAATCAAACTAATTTATCTAAATTAGTTTCAAAATCATTAGTGAATATAGAGTAAACAATGTATTTTTTTATTGTTCAGCTGATGAAGTCAAGAGCAGTTACCAAAGTTTATCTTGAAGACTCCGAACAAATTATAGATTCCTAGATATTATCCTAGATATTTATTCAGCAATCTCTAGACTTTTCTGGCCACTTAGAATCAACTTCTTTTTGTCACAGAGTATTGGTGAATCTTGCTGACCCAATTCCATCTGATGATCACTATATAAAATTTGAAATTCAATGTACACATCAATAGATAATTTAAACAGATCCATATGCAGAGTTCACTAACAGAATAATAGCAAGCCTAGACTGAAGAGAAAGGGAGAATGAGAGGAAGAGAAAGACAAAATGGTCATAATCTGAGAGGTAGACAACCAAGAAGAGGAAGAGGAACTATATGTATAATAAATGGCCGCATTGCTTACATTTCACCTCCCATTTTTGTGTGCTAATGTTCAATAACTTACAGCTTCAATCAATGTATAGAGTGTTTTATCTATAAATATGCCTTAGTTTTAGAACATTGGAATTCCAGTGTCTTTTCCTGCAAGAAACATTCAGCAGAGATTTCAACTATGTTCCTCTTAATCAATCATCATTTTAAAATATTCTCAAATGTATCCAGAAAAGAATTAGGGTTTTGAATGACCTCTAAATCATTCTCTTTCTCTGACTAATAATACAACATATTAAGGCAAAAAATCTTGTATCTCTTACTGCATATTGCATAACTCTTTGTGGCAAGACATTCTATTTCACTTGACTAGAAATTCTGTACGTAATAGTCCTTTGGGGAGTTTGTTTCCTCACAGAAGATATATATCCCTTTATTTCCATTATGCTATTTTTTTCTTCTAATTATTTAAATACATGATTTAATAACAAAGATTCACCTAGTCAATGGTCTATTTATTCTAAATCTATCTAACATTATAATATTCATTACATTAGCAACAATCATGAGGATAAATACCTGCATTGGTTTCCCACTGCTGCTATAAAAATTACCACATATGTAGTGGCTTAAAATAATACATTTATTTGTTTGAAGGAACTGGAGACTGAAAACCCTAAAATCAATGTGACCCTTTGAATGGGATTAGTGCCCTTATACAAAATATCCCAGAGAGCTACTTTGCCTTTCCACCATGTAAGGACACAGTAAGAAGACATAAATCAGGAAATGGACCTTCTCCAGACACTGAGTCTTCCCAGCTTCTAGAATAATGAGAGGTACATTTTTAATGTTTGTAAACCACCCAGGCTAAGGTATTTTTGTTATAGCATCTAGAGTGGATTAAACACACACTTGTCAGATATCCAAATATAACCAATAAAATCAGACCTTTTAATTCCAATACATCTTACTGATGTCCAGGATGTTTTGTCATCATGCATTAGAGGTTTAGTCCCAACTACTCAGCTAGGAAGTGAATTACCTATAAACTCTTTGATATGCTCATAATCTGATTATGGATGAAGGGAAATATAATCCTGTTCCATAACTATGTTTCAGTCAATGATGGATTGTATGCAGGAAGGTGGTTCCATAAAGTGATAAGAGAGCTGGAAAACTCCCATTACCCAGAAGCATCATGGATGTTATTTCGTAGCAAAAGCAACACATTATGTATGTGTTTGTGGTAGTACTGCTATAAACAAACATACTGTGCTATCCGTGATAAAAAAGTAGTACCTAATTTTATGTATACTACATAGTAGTGAATAATGATGTGTTACTGATTTACATATTTAATATACTATATATCATAATTTTTTAGTATACTTTCTCTATTAAAAATGCTATAAAACAGTATGCCTTGATTTGCAGGCAGCAATCTTTTTTCTTGGTTACTTCACCTTTTGATTGCATCACTTTCTGTGTGCTGAATATACTCTTGTGTTGTTTTGTGCACTAAAATGAAGCACAGGCTGCTTGGAACACTCATTCTCCTTATCCTCACAAGACTGGCTCTCTAATTGGATTCCAATTCCTGCTCAAATATCACCTTCTCAGAGTGTCTGTTTCTATTTTAATCTGAGACACTCCTTCAGTCACTCTTACTTTGCTTCATTCTTTTTAGCATTTACTGCTGCCTATTTATTTGTTTAACTTGCTTAATTTGTTTTCCATTCCAAAATTCAAGCCCTGATAGGACAATTACTTTATCTTGATTACCACAGTCACTCCGGCCTAAATCAGTTTCTCGCAAATAGGAAATCATACATTTAAAAAAGATGAATAAAAAACTCAAAGGCCAAGAATCCAGATTAAAGCAATGGTGTCATTAACATAAAAGAGGATGCTAAGAATGCCTATTATAATAAAAAGCTAATATGCAAATTGATCAAATGGGCAACAATTGGTTGCTATGATGCACACTGACCACCATGGGGAAAGCACTCAATGCAGAATCTGTCCCCTGGAGGTCAGTGCGCTCAGCCAGAAGCCAGGCTTGCCATTGGGAAGGCCATCTTGTGTGTTGGAGTGATGGTCAATTTGAATATTTTCTCTTTATTATATAGGATAAGAAGGTAAAAATTTTTGTACATCTTACAGCATTTGCATATCTCTTTGTGGCAAGACATTCTATTTCACATGACTAGAAATTCTGTACATAACAGTCCTTTGGGGAGTTTGTTTCCCCATGGTAAAATATAAATTCCTGGGGAGTGGGCCCAAGCCAGCATTCAGTCATCCCCCAAGGGCTCCTGGACTGCGAGTGGATGTAGGCCAGAAAAGGGACTGCCCCAAGTGCACAAATTTCATGCACTGGACCTCTAGTAATAAAGCATAGAAAATACAATTTCACCTGCCCTCATTAAGTAAGGCATTTTGAGAGATCTGCATAAATATATTCAGATGTGTTTGAAGATAATCTCAAAATTGAGTAACACTTAGCTCCCAAACCTATCCCTAGTTGATTCTAACATATTTTCATCTTGTTAAATATGTTAGACTTGGTTCACTAGCCTTGATTTTTTTTTTTTTTAATTTCATGGCTCCAAATTCAGTTTGCTACCTTATACTGGTTTGGCTTTTATTCTGACTCTTGCTTGGAATTTACATCTAAGAGGGCATGATAAGAGTTCCTTGCTCCAAGCATTATTTCTCAGAAACTTAAACCTTTTGTTAGTCTTCAGATAATTTTTTAAGAATAGGAATAATTCAATGGAAATTCAGTGAACTATTAATATTCATATTTCAGAAAATGCACAGTGATAATGGTGTCATTTTCTACCTACTGAAAATTTCAGTGTTCATTCTCCATTCAGACGGGATATTTGATTAGTACCTAAGATAAGTAGAATGTGGCCAACTTAGATTTAAGATAAAAATGTTCCTTTCAAATGCAAATCAGATAAAAATTATTACTATTCATTTAGATTTTAGAAGTGGGTTTAGTTTAACCTAAGGAATAAAAGTCATATCAGGAACCAGAATGTTGAACTATATTCAATGATGTTCCATGTGTCAGTGCTCATGTTTACAAACTATTCAAATATAAATTTAATCAATACATTCTAAATATGTAATCTATATTGATTTTCATAGCTTTTTATTGTCACTGTGGGGCAATTGGGAGCACTATTTCCTAATTCAGCTTTGATGCATGTCCTTAGATACATATAATGATCTAAATTACATACTTACCATAATAGCTTTGTTTCATTTGTGGTGTTAAATCACCAGGCAACTCTTGAGGGGCAAAAAATAAATACAAGCTCTTAGATTCATAATGAATTTATTTTGACATAAACATAAAATAATGTTAGTCAACTAATATGTTGTTGATACATGTTAGAATTAGAAACAGTTAAGACCAAAATGAATGATCTGGGAAGGGAATGTTGATTAATATGATAACAACATAATGCAACTTCTTTTCTATTGCTCAAAATTATATTTACTGTAGATTTGAGAATTCAGTGCTTACCAATTGCCTGTGTTAAGTGAAAATCTTATTAAATAAGGAGGAAATTTTTTCTAAGGAAAGCATTATCCTCTCTTGCATATCCTACAAATCCAAAAAAAATGACTGAGAAAAAGTTTAAATATAAGGTGAGATTTTGAAATATTCATTTATTTATCTGCTACCTTTATATATAAAAACCTAAGCAACCATTACAACTGAATGACCAGAACAACCAGTCAGCCAGTCACTATGGTGTGCACTAACCACCAGGGAGCAAACGCTCAACACAGGAGCTACCTGGTCAGTGTGCTCCCATAGCCAACCTCCTATGGCCAGCCAACCTCCCTCAGGCCCTCCCCATGGCTGGAAAACCTCCATAGTCCCTCCCCCGTCCCTCTGGCCCTGTGTAGCAGTACCCATCCAATAGCTGGCAGCCCTGGCAGCCGGTAGCCCTGGAAGCTGGCTGCCAATTGGGACTGGGCAAGATGGCCCCAATAGGGCCTGATAGCTGGCTCAGCCTTGGGAATTTCATGCACCAGACCTCTAGTTTTAAAATATCTATGTATAAAAAAATGCAAGAAAGCTTTTAGTCTTAACAGCTTCTCTTTCTCATGAACAGCTAAACCTTAAGAAACCATTCCATTTTGGAGCAGTATCTTCTTTTGAGATCTTTCACATATCAAGAGTAAAATAGTTGTTTTCTTAACCTAAATCTTTTGTTAAAATACAAATTTTAGCACCTTTAGACACAACTACATTAAAACATTTTTTTCTGAATAAAGCATTTTTAATTGGATACTTTTGTTTTCTGAGTACAGCTAACTGTAGCTCAGACTTACAGATAATGTGGTTATATAACTATCATGAAGCTATCAGTTCTCTTCCTAATACCTGGCTTACTATGTTTTATTATAGTAGTCAATTAATTCTAGTCACTAGCTGATTTATATTTGGGAGCCTAGAACAGAATAAGAAAGAAAAAGTAGTTATTTCTGTAAAAAGAAAAAATACACAACACATAATATTGAAATTATTTGTTTTATGTCCTTTTTCCTCTTTGAATTATAAAACTCTTGATCACCATATTATTTATTTTTTGCAGCCTTTTCTCCAATGTCTAGCATAGAGCATGGCATACAACAGTTGCATATTAAATGCTATTTAAACAAGCCTAACAACCACAGATCATTAAAATATTATTTACAAGTGGTGGGAAAGTTTTATATGAAGAAAAACTTAAGGTTTTTCATTATTTTTTTTAAATGTATTAACAACATCATAATATTACCATCATCATTATCTCTAAGAAGCTGATATGGATTTCTATTTTATAGATGAGGAAATATGCTTTTAATCATCTTTATAGTTAAAATAAGTTTTTGTTTTCTTATTTCTAAGAGAGTGATTTTGTACAATTTTTGGTTAATTTTTTGCATCAAGCAATGCTATATAGCTAAATGTGAATTCTTCCATTTATCACTAATTATTTATTTTTACATTTTAAAATAATGTTTATTTTTCAACTATAGTTGACTTACTATTTTACATTAGTTTCAGATGTATACCCCAGGGATTAGACATTATAAAGCTTACTAAGTGATCAATCCAATAAATCTCAAACCCATCTGACACTATACTAGTAAAGTTATTAGAATATTATTGACTATATTCCCTATGCTATACTTTATATCCTTATGACTATTCTTTATATATATTATTGATTTTTTACAGACAGGAAGGGAGAGGGATAGAGAGTTAGAAATATCGATGAGAGAGAAACATTGATCAGCTATCTCCTGCACATTCCCTTCTGGAGATGTGCCCACAACCAAGGTACATGCCCTTGACCGGAATCAAACCCAGGACCCTTGAGTCCACGGGCCCATCATCTATCCACTGAGCCAAACCAGTTAGGGACCCATGACTATTCTTTAACAACCAATTTGTACTTTTTATTCCTTTCACCTTTTTTACCCATTCTTCCAAATCCTATTCCATCTATAAATTTAATTTCAGTAGCTGTAATTATATAATTGCACCATACTACTAACCAAAGCAATTGAAAGCAACATTACTGTAGCAAGTTTTTAGGCATGCTTATTCCTTATTTTGTTAATATTTTCCTTCAGACTTCCACTTAACTGGAAAAAATACCTAGCACTCCAAAGGAAACTTTGAAAGGAGAAAACAAAGAAAATGCTATATTCTTAAAGCATGCAATGTTTAATGCATTAGCAAACTTATCAAAGCTATCTGTCCAAAATTAATTCTAAGAAAAGCACCCTAAGGAATTAACATATATGACTTGTTTTGAAGATCTAGAAATTTATAGTGGTGGGTTAAGTACATCATTGATTTAATTTCTGAATCAATATTTACTTCCTAATTCTAAATAACTTAAAATTTTTCACATTTCAGAAGTTTTTGTTAATTTTTATGCAAAGTTCCTTTTGCATTCTTATTTTTCATATATGGCTCTTAATGTCTTCAGACTTACTAATTAACAAGAAAAGAAAAGACTAATTCATTGCCACTATCACAACTGGTCCTTTACTTATTTTCATGTAGACTATCCACTGAAAGCTTTAAAGAATTCAATAATTGCTAATGTCTAAATAGGTATATACTTTTGAGAAGGTTGTCTTATCAAATCCTTTTGGTATTTTTATTTTCTCTTTGGTGTTACTATCAGTTCACTTGGAAGTGTAGAGGTCTTAAGCTTTCTTATCACATTCTTATCAATACTAGAGAAAAAAACCTCAGAAACCTGTGGTTGTATGTATTTCTGCCAATCAAGGTAATCCAGGAGATAAATGCAACAATAATAAAAACTCTATTCTTTTGTCCACCACTAATTTTTCACATTTTTCACAGCTGGATCTCAACTGAAGTAACACAGATTTGACCTTTAAATCTTAGCTAAGCTACATTTGATCCTCTCTCCCACTGGCATGTCTTTGTTGAATTCAGTTCTTCCATTGCCCCTTTTTTTTCCATAATTTGACCTTGATTTATCTTTTAACCACCAGTGGTTAACATTAACACACTGAGCCATAGGTGTGAAAATCAAGTAGTGTGCTTTGTCTATTCAATATCATTCTATTTACTTAAAGGCCAAAATACAATTATTTTATTGATTCAACAGGAGAAGAAATTTGTACAATGAGTTATCTGTTGTCATAACGATGGTATCTGTTGTGGGAATTTGAGACCAAGCTATATTTATAGGCAGAAAATACAAAGTCATTAATGAGGTCAAAATACAGCAATTGTTCAGGAACAATAAATATTCAGTTATTCTTATGATTTCACATAAAACATTTTATTGATGTATTTCTTTATTTTTTTTTTTCTCCTCCAACAGACATTTGGTGCTTTCTAAAACTGCACTGAAAGTTAATTCAAGGAGGTTTACTGAACAATAAAACCTTAAATCCTTAAGGACCATTTTTTTTCCTAATAATTGTTTCTTTTAAACTGGTATAAACCTACCTGACCCTCCAGTAATTTTTTACTTCTAACCAACTGAAAGTTAATGAACCACAAATTACACTGGGGAAGAGAATTGACTTTTTACAAGGAGCTGGAATGTGTTGAATGTGGTGAGAGAACATTAACAAGTCTGTCAATTAGCCTGTAAGGTATTTTGACTTTTATGTGTTCTGTTTGCTTGCTCAATATATCAAATGAATTTCCTTCATTTTTTAATATTATTTATAATAATAAAAATAGCTAAGCAGCCTTTTGCTCAATCTATAAATTATTGCTTATGACAATTTTCTCTCAAGTTTCAGACCTAAGCAGAAAGTTTTGAGACTTTCAGGGTAATTTTTATTGATAAGATACACCTCTATGACTTAGTCCAACCCTTTTTGGGAAGGACATGGTTATTTTCTGATAAACTTCTTATCAGTTCATGTTAGTAACTGACCTTAATTGGAACCAGGATCTTAACTATATCATCTAATAAATCTCAAGTGAAAAGTTAAATGTTACAGCATTTTCTCAAACTTTCAAAGGCTCTTCAATGACAACTCTATTATAATATCTGATATGATTATCCACTGTTTAGTGACATGGTAGATTATTAATATTTATATCCAGTCATAATTTATAGCAATTTTCTCAAGTGCAAAAGGAAAAAAAAATACATCTACTAATATCAACTACTTTTTAAGCCAATGGTGTTCAAATTTCAGTAAATTTGAAAGCCTAAATTTCAAACAAACAAACAAACAAATAAAATGGGCTTTGGAGGACAAAAAGAAAGCAAAGATACATTGCTAAAATGGGAGAGAACCTTCATTTTCATTTGCTTAACCTTTGGGGTTCAAGAATTATACAGATTCTGATGAACTAGCACATAAAAATTAACTGGTCCCATCTGAAGAAATATTTATAATTTGAAATATCAATGTTTTTTTTTTATAGTAGGTAAGTATAATTTAAAGGATAATTATGATTATTAACTTTTATTCTAAAATTTCCTTAATTAGTTTCTATCAAGTTTTGGTCTAGGAATAATTATTCAGAAAATAAGTCTATAGTTACTTTACAATGTAAAATAAAATAATCCTCAGCATTAGAAATTAATAGCGTGTCTACTAATAAACCAATGTAAAGTGATTGTAGTTAAACTATATTATATTAGGTCTTAATTTAACTATTGTAACCCTCAGAGGATAATGTTTTAATGTACTATGAATTCAGTCAGGGAAATAATAAAGATACCAATTTATTAGTAAAAATGGAGACCTACAATAAATCAGTCAGCTGAGCCTCATATAGTAATAAAGATTTTTAGAAAATGCTATGCATTTTTCTACCAGTATTTTGATAACTCCATTTACTTACAATATGGCAATTAAAAACATATTCCATAAAAATCTCTCTTCATTGAAGATTTTAAAAATAATTGCCTTAACGATCAATCTTGCTACAGAATTAACATAATAATTAATATATTTTTTTAAATTTGAATTGATAGTTCTTGGTTTGATGGAGTATTTTGTTCACTTATGACTTTAGCTACATAAATCAGAGAATGTGTAAAACCAAATTATTAAATAATAAATTACTTTCAGAAATGGAAACACATTATATTTTCTTTTCTATCATTTTTCCCCACAAGTAAGCAATAAGTCATCCACCAAGAATTTATTCTCAAAAAAACAAAAATGTTTATATGATAATAGGTTACAGTTAAACTGAATAAGCAAAATCTGGTCTTCAAATGTTCAGATATCCAACTTTTCTACTATTTTACAAATAATGAAGAGTGAATTTCCTTACATGTTAGAAAATACTTATGGATCCACTATCTCATAATAATGTCTCAAATTATAAACAGCAAATAGGAAAAAATTTCTATCCATCTTTTATTCTCTCATTCCAATAGATCAGTTATCTCTATTGGTAAAATAATACTGATAAAATATACACAAACTCTCATGAACATATGATATCTATTTATTATTTCTCAGAAACCAGCAGACTAAGTGGTTCTGTTGCTCTGGGCAACTATGCTATTAATACTGTAACTAAATTTCATCTTTTCTAAGCTTCCTCCCTTCAATATTTCCTAAACATAGTTCAGGTATTTTAAGCATTATTTATTTATTTATTTTTGGCCTATCTTTTCTACCATGCTTAATGACATTAAATTGAGCATAGTATTGTGATGTACTCTTCTTTATGACTTCCACAGTGTGTGTCCATATTGAACACAAAATACACTTACTTGTTTTCAATTTGGGAACAGATAAAAGAATAAAAGAAATCACAAATTATTCAAATCTACTAGTAAAATCTCAACCTCAAATATATTTAGATATAATTATTTCCTTGGGATCCCTATGAATTCAAGGGATCTTCCAAATCCTTAGAAGTATGACTTTACTCAAGTATTAATTATTTGCCTTATTTACTATTCGATAACAGATACCAATTTGGTGATATTCTAAAACTTTCTAAATATAGTTATTCTCACTCTTTTCTGCATTATTATTGTTTCTTACACCTATGAAACATAATGGGAAAACCAATATAGTTCACTCTTTTCTGTTTATTATTGTTTCTTGCATTTATGAAGCATAGTGGGAAAACCATAGTCGGGGGGTGTTTCATGTTATATTTCAGTTAGTAGAAGGTGTATAGCCATGAGAGAATTTTTATAGCAACAGAGAAATAATATTAAAATGAATGCCCAATTTCCTCTTTGATTGATTGTTATTATAATTACTAGAGTTCCAATCCACAAATGTATGCACTTTTGGGTCAGGCCAGGCCACCCTGATTGGGCCAATTGGTCCGGAATGCCTACCCCCTGGTCAAATTCCTGGTTGAACTCCTGTTCCAACTCCCTGTTGAGGGGACAATTTGCATATTAACCTTTCATTATGTGGGATTGTTCTAGATTCTTTCAGTATGTAAATCACCTCTGAGGAGTAAAGTAGCCCTTTGTGGAATTTTATCAACTCCTTAAAGTATATACTACATGCAATTATTGTTTTAAGAAACCAATTAATACTGATGTAACTTAAAGGTCTTTATGGTATTTCTCATTAGCTTATAATGAATTTACTAATA
>PVJN01052128.1:0-14229 GCA_004026805.1 Lasiurus borealis
TGACAGTAAGTAGCATTTAGACAACAGCATAGTCAACTACTATTATATCCATTTTATGGATAAGGAAGTTGAATCTAATGGAAATGAAGTGATTTGCCCAAAGGCACACAGTGGTGGAATTAGGAACCAGCCTAGGTTGACCAGATTCCAAAGCCTATGCTTTTTCCATTGCTCCATACAGCCTCTCATTTTTGATCCCATGCTAGGTCTTCTGGGGTTGGCCAAGGTCAAAAAACAGTGTTCAGCAAGTCTCCAAATATGCCCTAAGCCCGGATATCTAAATATCCCGATTAATGCATCCACAGTTTCCGCCCATCTTTCAAGCCAGTATTCA
The DNA here is from genome assembly GCA_004026805.1 of Lasiurus borealis. Classification (NCBI taxonomy): domain Eukaryota; kingdom Metazoa; phylum Chordata; class Mammalia; order Chiroptera; family Vespertilionidae; genus Lasiurus; species Lasiurus borealis. The sequence goes on from PVJN01052128.1 coordinate 335, forward strand.
GAAATCTTGTGTCCTGTTATAGCATCAGACACAGATCTCCCTCCTGCTACACAGACCGGAGCATGTAGAAATTAAACCAAGGCTGTGAAACACTAAGTGATGCTCCCACCAGTGCTATTTATTTCTCTTTCTTTCCATCAAGCACTTCACTCTTACAGGACAATCATTAGATAACATTCACTAGCTTTCCTCCAAGTCTATCTCCTACTGCTGATTAAAGGCCAAACACTGAGCTTCAGATTCAGGAGGAGAAAGCCCTGCCCTTGAAGCTATCTCCTGAAGATAGGGTTATCAAATGTTTCCATTTAATTGGGAAGAGAAGATTATACACAGAATCACAGACTTCCATTTTTCAGAGGACTTAGTCAGGGATCTTTTCAAACCTATAATAGAATATGGCTAAATCTGAGGAGAAGCAAGTTTAAGCTACTATTTGCCTAAGTCAGAAAGCCCTGGAGCCCAATCTCAAATTGTAACTAACCTAAGAATCAATTTCTGCTTTCTTCAGCTCTGTTCTTTGAACATAAGATTTGACCCTATAACCTAATTTCAGCTTATGCTAAAGAGCTGTAATTGTTCTGCAGCTCAGTGATGTGTATACATGTGTGCACACACATACATTTGATGGAAAGGCTGGGGATAAGTGTATGTCTCATTATGCTGAGAGTAAGGATACAGATCTTTGATCATAACATCATTACAAAGGTTTAGCCTCAACAATGCTCAAAAAGTATTTGCTAAATTAATATACCCAAGATGTGAAGTAATTCTCTTTCTAGAAGAAGAAAAGACACATGTCAAAATAGATGTGTTGAATTTTTTTTCACTAGGCTCATGACATAAAAAAATATTATCACAAAGTTAACCTTTCCTGATGTTACTGCTTCAGTATCTACTAAACATTCTTTAAACATTGACGGAGCACTGCTGTAAGTCAGGCATGTTGAAGACGTAAGACAGTCACTCTCCTTGCAAGCTTTGAGGGAGACAGCACCCTAGCCCATAGTTGTAAAGCAAGTTTGTGCTACAGTTAGGGGTATGCAAGAATGCCATAAGGCAGGGCTCCCAGTGGAAAAGTCAGAAAGCACTTCAAAGAGACTGAAGGAATGAGGAGGGCATTCAGGAAAAAGAAAATAAGTACAACATGTTCTACCACTGTCAAACATCTAGTGTGTTGTGGGTATAGAGTTCTTAGAGGAAGAAGAGAAGATTGTGACCAGATTTTTAGCACCATTAGAAAAGTTAAAAATCATCTTATTGAAGTCAATGATTTTAACTGCAATCATCACATTTTGGCATAACCAGAGTGATTAAAATCCCCAATGACCAGTTATTCCAACCCCTTCCTTTCCATTCAAGAAAGTATGGCCTGATGCCACTGAGTGTGATCTTATATTGAAATAAGCCAGTCAATGAAGGAGAAGCATCACATGATCTCACTCATTTGTGGATAATAAAGAACATTATAAACTGATGAATAAAAAGTATAGATACAGAGGCAGTAAAGCATTAAACAGATTGTGAAATTACAGCAGGAAGATTAAGGTTAGGTGAGGTAGATAAGAGATCAATCAAAGGACTTATATGCATGCATATAAGCATAACCAATGAACATAGACACTGGGGGGTTAGGGTATGCCAGGAGGGAGGGGGGCAATGGGGAGATATGAATAAAAAATTAATAAAAAAATAATCTTAAGTATGCAATAATAAAGTAAAGCATTCTCAAACTTTCATACTTCAACTCTTTTTAATAACAATACCTTTTTTATTTTATTTTTTAATTAAATCCTTATGATTCAGATTATTACATTTGTTTCTCTTTTTTCCCCTCCATAGCACCCTTCCATCCAGCTCCCACCCTTCCCTCTGCCCTTACCTCCCTCCCATTGACCTCATCCATAGGTGTATGATTTTTGTCCAATCTCTCCCTGTACACCCCTCACCCCTTTCCCCCTGAGAATTATCAGTTCACTACCTTTCTGAGCTCCTGATTCTATTATATTCACCAGTTTATTCTGTTGATCAAATTTTTAATTCACTTAATTTTTAGATTCACTTGTTGATAGATACGTTTTTGTTGTTCATAATTTTTTTGTCTTTTACTTTTTTCTTCTTTCTCTTCTAACAGAGTACCTTTCAGCATTTCATATAATACTGGTTTGGAGTTGATGAACTCCTTTAGCTTTTTCTTCTCTGTGAAGCTCTTTATCTACCCTTCAATTCTGAATGATAGCTTTGCTGGATAGATTATTCTTGGTTGTAGGTTCTTGCTATTCATCACGTTGAATATTTCTTGCCACTCTCGTCTGGCCTGCATTGTTTCTGTTGAGAAATCAGCTGACAGTGGTATGGATGATCCCTTGTAGGTAATGAACTGTTTTTCTCTTGCTGCTTTAATATTCTCTCTTTGTCTTTTGCTCTTGGTATTTTAATTATGATGTGTCTTGGTGTAGTCCTCTTTGGATTCCTTTTATATTAGGTTCTGTGTGCTTCCTGGGCTTGTAAGTCTATTTCTTTTACCAGATGTGGAAAGTTTTCAGTCATTATTTCTTTAAATAGGTTTTCAGTGTCTTGCTCTCTCTCTTCTTCTGGCACCCCCACAATTCTGTTGGTACGCTTGAAGCTGTCCCAGAGGCTCCTTATACTATCTTTACATTTTTGGATTCTTTTTTCTTCTTGGTTTTCCAGTTGAATGTGTTCTGCTTCTTTATATTTCAAATTTTTGACTTGATTCTTGCCTTTCTCTAGTCTGCTGTTAGGACTCTGTATAATATTTTTTATTTCAATCAGTGTATGTTTAATTTCTAGTTAGTCCTTTTTCATCTCTAGTTGGACCTTTTCCATCTCTAGTTGAATCTTTTTCATCTCTAGTTGGTCCTTTTTCATCTCCTCTTGGCTCTCGCTAACTTTATCCAATTTTTCTAGCATATTCTTGAAAAACCTTATAAGCATGATTTTGAACTCTATATCCAGTCATTTCTTTTCCTCCATTTCTTTTGTTTGTGATCCCTTCCCTTGTTTTGGCATTTTCACTATGCCAGGGGAACTTCTGTGTTGGATTCAGCCTTATGATACCAGACTTGCAAAACCACAGAAGCCTCTCTGTTGAGCTTGGGATGGGTGGAGTCTCAGGGCTTAAGGGACTGCCTTGCTTTCCAGTCAGCCCCACCCTCCATGGCCCCTGAGTCTCACGTGACTGGGTAATCACTGGAGCGGTACTTGTGGGCGCGCACCTGCAGTGCCTCTAGACCGCTGCCTTTCCGGCTCCCCTGCACTCTGGGGCCACACGAGTTCAGGTCCCCAGGGTTTCACCGAAACTGGGGCTCAGTGGAGTCAGAAGTGGCAACAGTTGGGAGGTTCTGTCTCCCGCCCACTCTCGAAAGCCAGCGGCACAATCAGCAATCTGTCCTCTGCGCAGTGCCATGGGCGCCACCAAACCTCTGATCTTTTGTGACTCCCCTAAATTTCCATGCACCTCTCCCTTTTCACAGTCCAAATTTTCCCCCTATGAGTTTCGGCTGGATCTGGGGTTTAGTGTCGTAAGATAAGGGGTTCAGTGCCTTTGAGAGTCTCCATTTCCCTCCTGTCAGAGAAAACTAGCCAGGTACTCCAGCACCCGCTCTCCCCACGTGTCTGTCTCCGTACCTCAGCTTTTTGCAGCTCCTCTGGGTCTCCATGAGCCCCTCTCTTTCCCTCTAGTTGTAGAATTTCCACTCAGCCAGCTTTCCTGTGGTTCTGGATGATGTCTGTTTTGTCTTTTAGTTGTAGTTTTGAAATTGTTGTGGGGAGGCAGCATTGTAGGTGTTTACCTATGCTGCCATCTTGGATTCTCCAATAACAATACCTTTATTTGTCCTCTAAACTGTTGTGTCCTATAGCTCTGTGGAATATATGATTCAAGAAAGGTTTCTAGTATGGGTGTCATGTGATCAATTATATATTTTAGAACCACGGGAAAAGCCAGCAATTCCCATCCTGCTATATCCCAAATCAGGGAATGTTAATAACATTGATAAAGCAAGGTCATTTTGCTTCATTCTCAAAACCGTGGGAACTTTTGATTTATTTTTTTAAACTTCCCATTTGTAGCAGGTTTGGATTTTGCAGAAGTCCCTTGTGTAGGCTGCATTTGGAGAGATGTTTGTCCCAGAATATGTTGTTTTGTGATTGTTTTGCAAATTGAACTCCTCACCTTGGTAAAAATTCAACAGTCTAACAATAAGGAACTGCTGTGTTCACTTGTTTTTAGCTGAAGTCCTATACTGAGTAAATTGCATTTTACTTTGCTTGAATTCTATTCATAAGTGATGCTCAAGTTAAGAAGCATTAATATCTTTTGGGATAAAGTGCTATAAATGAGATGACCCATGTAAACTGAGTTCAAGTGAATGAAAAATCACTAAATTTCATTTTCTCTTCCTCAGTATCAATGGGACCTTCAAAATTCCTTGCCTGGACTATTGCAGTAGCCTCCTAACTGGTCAAGTCAAGTGCTTGTCCAGTACCACTGGAATGATCCCCCAAGAGAGAGCACCAAGTCACTCCCCTTTAATAAAGTCTGTATTGGGAAATCCATTTTTGATAGGTTAAAAACGAAACAGGTGCAAGCAGTCTTTCAAGTCTTTCTGCTAACCTGATATATTTTTAAAAAAATATATTTTATTGATGTTTTACAGAGAGGAAGGGAGAGAGAAAATCAGAAACATTGATGAGAGAGAGAGATCGATCAGCTGCCTTCTGCACACCCCACTGTGGAGATGTGCCCACAAGCAAGGTACATGCCCCCAACAGGAATCGAATCTGGGTCCTTTCAGTCCGCAAGCCGATGCTTTATCCACTGAGCCAAACCAGTCTCGGTGACATGATCTATTATTCAGTGTTCCTTCAACAAACCAATCTCTCTCACTCTCTGCCATACTTTTGAATATATTGTTCTCTGACATGTTGCTTCCTAAAATGTTCATTTACCCCCACTGACTTTATTTCTAAACTTAATTGAGGTTTTAAATTGAAGTTTAATCCTCTGTCTTTGAAACTTTCTAATGAATTAGGTATGGTTTATTACTCATTCAGTTAGTCAATATATCTGTTCAGTGTCTTTGTGTCTGGTGCTGTTTTCACTGCTGAGAGTACAGTAATGAATCAAAAGTCTTGCCCTCATTTATTTTACATTCCAGGCTATGTCATACAGTAAAGACAATAATAAAATGCAAGTGAAGAGTGCATTAAGAATAAATCCTATCTAATAAAAGAGCAATATGCAAATTGATCATACCTCTACTACACCAAGCCACACCCACTAGCCAATTAGAGTGAGTATGCAAATTAACCTAACCAAGATGGCTACTGCCAGAGAGAGTGGGAGAGAGGCTTGGGTTGCCCCTGGTGATGGAGGAAGCCAAGCTTTCCTCACATGCTGGCCTGGTTGGTGCTTAAGGCAATAAAGTTTCAATGGCTGTGCAAGCAGAAGGCTTGCTCTGCTCCAGGCTACAAAGTTTCAGTTGTAGAAAATAAATAAATCCCAGATACCAGGGCCTCCAGTTGGGTCACCTGGGGACGTGGCCAGCCTGCAAACCACTACAGGCCCCTTGTGCAGGTCACACCACACCACAAGGGAACCCCCACTCTGATCCAGGATGGATACCCTTCAGGGCAAACCAGCTGGCCTCTTCTGTGCAGCAGGCCTCTATCCTATCTAATACAAGAGTAATATATAGATTGACTATCACTCCAACACACAAGATGACTTCCCCCATGTGGACATAGGAGACGGCCAGCAGGAAAGGGTAGTTGGGAGGGATCAGTCTTGCAAGGGAGGGGAGTTGGGGGTGACTGGGCCTTCAGGGAAGGGCAGTTGTGGGGGGACTGAGGCCAGCAGAAGAGGAAAGTTGGGGGTGACTAGGCCTGCAGGGAAGGGCAGTTAGGGGTGATCAGGCCTGCAGGAAAGTGCAGTTAGGCATCAATCAGGCTGGCAGGGGAGTGGTTAGGGGGTGCAGGCAGAAGCAGTTATGGGCAATCAGGCAGGTAGGCAGGTGAGCAGTTGGGAGCCAGCAGTCCTAGATTGTGAGAGGGATGTCCGACTACCTGGTAGGATTGGGCCTAAACGGTAAGTTGGACATCCCTCAAGGAGTCCCAAATTGGAAAGGGAGCAAGCTGGGCTGAAGAAAACCCCTCCCCGCACCCTCACCCCCGTGCACAAATTTCATGCACCAGGCCTCTAGTATTCTATACTTATATACATGAGTATCCTATATAATAAAAGGTTAATAAGCAAATTGACCAAACTGTGAAATGACTGGTTGATATGATGCACACTGACCACCAGGGGGCAGAAGCTCAATGCAGGACCTGCCCCCTGGTGGTCATTGTGCTCCCACAGGGGGAGCACTGCTCAGCCAGAAGCCAGCCTTACAGCTGGTGAGCACAGCAGTGGTGGTGGAAGCCTCTCCCACATTCACGGCAGTTAGACATTCCCCACAAGGGCTTCTGGGCCGCAAAAGGGTGCAGGCCAGGCTCGGGGACAACCCCCCCCCCACCCCAAGTGTATGAATTTTGTGCACTGGGCCTCTAGTATCATATATATTTCACATATCTTCTATATGCATTCATCTATCCATGAATACCTAGTTTGTTTCCATACATGGACTATTGTAAATAATGCTTCAATGAATATAGTGTTTTTACTGTCTTCAGTTAAATATATAAAAGTGAAATTACTGGATCATGTGATAAATCTGTTTTTAATTTTTTGAGGAATGTCCATACTGTTTTCTATAATGGCTGCACCAATTTGTAGTCCCACCAAGAGTGCCCAAGGATTCCCTTTTCTTCATATGATTGCCAATATGTTGACTTTTTATAATAGCTGTTCTGACTGACATAAGGTGATATCTCATTATGGCTTTGAATTACATTTCCCAGATGATTAGTGATGTTGACAATCTTTGTTTTCTGCCCATTTTTGAGTTGAATTGTTTGAGGGTTTTTTTGGTGTTAAGTTGTATAAATTCCTCATATATTTTGGATATCATCATTTGTTTATATTTGCTTTTGTTTCCTTTGCTTGAAGAATTATAACCAAAAGATGCTACTAAGACTGATGCCAAATAGTTCATTGCCTATGTTTTCTTCTAGAAGTTTCTTTTTTAATTTAATCTTTATTTTCAGATTATTACATTTGTTCCTCTTTTTCCCCAAAAGCTCCCCTCGCATTGTCCTCATCCATAGGTGTATGATTTTTGTCCAGTCTCTCTCTGCACCCCTCTCACCCTTTCCCCCCTGATAATTGTCAGTCCACTCCCTTTCTATGCCCCTGATTCTATTATATTCACTAATTTATTCTGTTCATCAGATTTTTTATTCACTTGATTTTTATATTCACTTGTTGATATGTATTTGTTGTTCATAATTTTTATCTTTACCTTTTTCTTCTTCTTCCTCTTCTTAAAGAGTACCTTTCAGCATTTCATCTAATACTGGTTTGGAGTTGATGAACTCCTTTAGCTTTTTCTTCTCTGTGAAGCTCTTTATCTGCCCTTCAATTCTGAATGATAGCTTTGCTGAGTAGAGTAATTTTGGTTGTAAGTTCTTGCTATTCATCACTTTGAATATTTCTTGCCACTCTGGTCTGGCCTGCATAGTTTCTGTTGAGAAATCCTATATAATAAAAGGTTAATAAGCAAATTGACCAAACTGTGAAATGACTGGTTATGATGTGCACTGACCACCAGTATGGGTGCTCCCTTGTAGGTAATTAACTGTATGGGTGTTCCCTTGTAGGTAATTAACTGTTTTTATCTTGCTGCTTTTAAGATTCTCTGTCTTTTGCTCTTGGTATTTTAATTATGATGTGTCTTGGTATGGTCCTCTTTGGATTTCTTTTATATTTGGGGGTCCATGCACTTCCTGGACTTGTAAGTCTATTTCTTTTACTAGATGTGGGAAGTTTTCAGTCATTATTTCTTCAAATAGGTTTTCAGCATCTTGCTCTTTTTTTCTAGCACCCCTAATTCTGATGTTGGTACACCTGAAGTTGTCCCAGAGGCTCCTTCCACTATCTACACATTTTTTAATTCTTTTTTCTTTTTTGCTTTTCCAATTAAGTGTTTTCTGCTTTGTATTTCAAATCTTTGACTTGATTCTTGCCTTCCTCTTGTCTGCTGTTAGGTCTCTGTATAATATTTTTTATTTCAGTCAGTGTATGTTTAATTTCTAGTTGCTCCTTTTTGGTCTCACTAAATTTATCCATCTTTCCTAGGAAATTCTTGAAAACCTTATAACCATGGTTTTGAACTCTATATCCAGTTGTTTGTTTTCCTCCATTTCTTTTGTTTGTGATCTGTTCTTTTGTTTCCACAGTTTTGCTACACTGGGAGAACTTCTGTACTGGAGTCAGCCTTATGATACAAGACTTGCAAAACTGCAAATGCCTCTCTATTGAGTTTGCATTGGGTGGAGTCTCAGGGTTGAGCAACAGCCTTGGTTTCCAGTCAGCCCTGCCCTACGCAGCCCTTGGGTCTCAAGTGTCTCTCAGTAATCACAGCCCTGTGCCCATGTGTATGCCTCTAGACTTAGGCCTTTCCAGTTCTCTTGCACTCTGGGACCCATATGAGTTAGGGTCCCCAGGATCTTGCCCAAAACTGGGGTTCAGTGCAGTCAGAAGTGGAGTTCAGCACAGTTGGGAGGCTGTCTCTCCCTGCTGCTAGAGAAAGCCAGTGGCACAATCAGCAGTCCATCCTCTCTGTGCACAGTGGTGTGCATGCCCCCAGACCTCTGCCCTTTTGGGGCTCCTCTAAATTTTTGTGCACTCCTTCCTTTTCATGACAGTCCAGACTCCTCCCATCTGAGTCTCACCTGGAACTGGGGTTCAGTGCAATCAGGAGTCTCCATCTTCCTCCTGCCAGAGGATGCCAGCCAGGCACTCCACAGCCTGCTCTCTCCACTCATGCATCTCCGTACCCCAGCTTTTTGCAGCTCTTCTGAGTCTCTCTGAGCCCCTCTTTTTCCTTCTAATTGTAGAATTTCCACTCAGTCAGCTTTCCTGTGGTTCTGGATGATGTCCGTTCTTTTAGTAGTAGTTTTGAAATTATTGTGTGAGGCAGAAGTTTAGGTATTCACTTATGCCGCCATCTTGGTTTCTCCTTCCTCCTCTAGAAGTTTTATGTCTTACATTTAAACCTTATTCCATTTTTAGTTTATTTTCGTATATGGTATAAAAGAGTGGTCCAGTGTTGTTTTTTTTTTTCATGTATTCAGTTTTCCCACTGGATACATGCAAAAAATGTCATTTCTTAATTTTTTCATTCTTGCCTCCTTTATTGAATATTAACCATATACAAGAGGGTTTATTCTAGTCTCTCTATTCTGTCTCATTTAAGTATGTGTGTGAGTAATATATTGTTGTAATTATAGCTTTGTAATATAGTGTGAAATAAGGGAACAGGATACCTCCAAATCTGTTGTTCTTTCTCAAGATTGCTTTGGTTATTTTGTGGCCTTTTGTGATTCCATGTAAATTTTAAAATTTTAAATCAAAATTTTATTGTAAAATAGTTTTAGGAGAAAAAAATAAGAAAAAAACACAATTATCTAGTGAAAGTTTGGAAGAACCTAAATGGTAAAGAGATGTTTAAAATGATATATGATCAAAAGACCATAGAAACAAGTCCATCCTTATAGTGTCTGACTAATGCCTGGTTCTAGGTTATCCATTAACACATTCTAACAGATTAATTAAATTATTTACTCACCTATTTCTCAGTTTCTACATCTGTACATAGGTGACTGTGATACCACAGCATAGGACCCTGAAGAACTTCATTCTTTATATTTCTATGTGAATCTATTGAAAACTTTGACCCTGGCTAGGGGCATGTTCTAAAACAAGAAGAGATCAGAGTAAGAGTACAGCATAGAACAAAACAAGTGGCCCAATAGTTTGTTTATGGTGGACAAAGCACAGTACTTGGATATCTGGGCCCGAAGTGGGCGGGCAGAGGCAACAACCTCCAGCCAGCTACACCTAGTGCAAGCAATGGGTACAAGGCCCCTACTGGAGGCACACCTGGTTAAAGGCAACAGAAGGACTTGGAGTTGTGCATACAGCCTGGTTGAGTTAACTGAAGAAATTAAAGGTGTGTAGACAGTCCAAACTGATGCAACAAAAGTACTGGGGTTTTGTAGACAGCCAAGTAGAAGACACAGAATGACTGGTGCTTGAAGACATCTCAGTTTAGGATATTGAAGGAAAAGGAGCTGTGCAGACAGCCTAACTTGATGCAACAAAAGGACTCAGAGCTGTGTAGAAAGCCCAGTTAAAGGCAACAGAAGGACTTGGAGCTGTGTATACAGCCTAGGTGAGTCCACTGAAGAACTTGCAGCTATACAGACAGCCTAGTTAGAGGCCATGGACCGATTTGGAACAGCCCAGACTCAGAAAGAGCAGGACCCAGTGCTGCACAGATAGGCCAGTTAAAGGCAATAGGAGGACTTAGAGCTGTGTATACAGCCTGGTTTGGTCAATTCAAGAACTTGAAGGTGTGCAGACAAAACAACTAGAGGACATAGAAGGGCTGGAGCTGTACAGAGAGCCCAGATTGCGGGACACAATGGAAGGGCTTGGTGCTGTGCAGTTAACCTGGTTTCAGGTCACAGAAAGAATAGGATCTATACAGGAAGCCCAGATTAATGCAACAAAAGGACTTGAAGCTGTGTAGCAAGCCTGGTTAGAAGCAACAGAAAGACTTGATGCTGTGCAGACACCCAATGAAAGGAAACAGAAGGACTTGAAGCTACCTATACAGCTTGGTTGAGTCCACTGAAGAACTTGGAGCAGTTTAGATAGCCCGGTTTCAGGACATTCAAGGAGTAGTAGCTTTACCGAAAGCCCTATTTGAGGAAATGAAACCCATGGAGTTGTGTAAACAGCTGATTTGAGGCAAACAAGAACTCGGTGCTATACTGACAGCCAAGTTTGAATCAACTGAAGGATTTTGAGCTGTGAAGACAGTCATATAGAGGGAATTAAAGGACTGGAGTTGTACAGACAACTCGGTGGTATAGCTCTTTTCCCAGCCAAGTCTCTGGGAACCACAGTAGTTCTCCATTCAGCCTCGTGGAAGATAAACTGTAGCTTTGTATAAAATCATATGTGGAAGACCAGAATAGTGAGCAGTCCTATCTTAGTACTCTATCTTGTGGAAGATCCTCACCTCGCTCTCTGATTGTGGATGATGTGCCCAGCCTAGACTCAAGGCATACAGTAGTTACCAATGTTTGGGACAAATATTCAACCACAAGAATCCGATGTGTACAAGAGTCAATATCTACAAGAAGAGAAACTGGGCTAATTGTGACATCAAGACAATAATTACTATCATGGTTTTGTATAAAACACCTTGTGTGAGGAGCATGAAGATGATTATTGCTAATATTGAGACCATTTGGCAAAATGTTTTCAATGGCATCACCTACATGTTTAGGAGGCGTCTTCTCATTAGAACATGGGATTGGTCTTATTATGTGATTTTAGAAATGATAGAGAGAGGAAACATCTTCTGTAGAAAAAAAAAAATGCCTTGTGTCCTAAGAAGGCCAAGATATTATTAGTGAAGAATGGAGACTGTGGAGAAGGAAAGGGTGCAAAGAAACTATCCCCAGAATGTTTCTTTAAAATACATGTTATTATTTACAGAGAGGAAAGGAGAGAGCTAGAGAGCTAGAAACATCGATGAAAAAGAGACATCGATCAGCTGCTTCCTGCGCGCCCCCCACTGGGGATGTGCCAGCAACCAGGATACATGCCCTTGACCAGAATCAAACCCGGAACCTTTCAGTTCTCAGGCCAATGCTCTATCCACTGAGCCAAACCGGTTTGAGCCCCAGAATATTTCTAATAGTCAAGAAAAATGCCACTAATCCAAACATTAGGAAGGAAACAATGTGAAACATTTTCCTGATTCTAAGATAGTGGTCATTTCTCTGATATTTTTATAGTCACATGCCATCATAGGAACCTTCCAGAAAAAACTAGAGTGGTTCAAGAACCATGAGCATCATGATACTGTTTTTCTGTTGGTTGTGTGCAAAGGCTCCAGAAAACAGCTGTGAAGCCTAAGAGAAATGTGCTCACCTCAGGTGTCCTTTCCAGAGGCACCTGAGTTGGAAACATTCTCCAGAAATGCAACTTTTCCTATTAGTAGGTGACCTTTTGAAAAGTATCTGTCACCAGAGTGTGGAGGAAGATTGTAGCAATACACTACAATACCAAAGTTAGCAATATCACCAGAGCAATATTGCCTTTATAGAATTGTTTAAGTTAATGAGCCTTATTTCTGCCTAACTTTGGTAATTTGTAAAATGTAATTAATGTAAAATTTTTCCTAATCTTCTCATTTAAGGCAAGTCATACTGTAGACACAGTCTTCATTATTTTAGGCATTATGTCTTCATTGTGCTCCTAGAATTAGGTATAGTCCATATTCTCATATCAAAAGAATCATCAACTCAGTTTAATTGATTCTGACCAAATTGACCCCAGACATCAGTCCTTTCCAGGTATATGAACTTATTAAATATTAGTTTTTACATCTTTAGTGCTCCGAGTTAATTGAGGTTCACACTAAGTATGTTTAACCACCATTTTAAAGACATTTGAGAACACATACTTGGTACAGAAAATTATTTTCTCAAACAGCACTAAAGACCACAACCCACTTTCAGAAATGTCATAGATTAGATTTAGATAGTGTATACATACACTGATGTTATTAATGATGATGTCCCTAATCTTACCTTTTAAAGCAAGTCATGCTTTAGGCAGTCTATTGTACAAAAATACTAAGATTATGGTTACAAAAGAGCCAATCTACTAAAACATTAGATTCAAGGCATTATCTCACATTGTGCTTTTCTACTTTCCATGGCATGACATTGAATTGAAAAGATCTAATGTTTTCTGGAACCAATGACATTTTGTTTGTTTGTTGAAAACAAATTATAAGAACATTATATATCTTAATCCAAATTATGGTAAGAAATGCTTCTCTTTTCCTACCTGGTCATGTTTTAATGACTTGAGAGGAAGTCTTTGCAAACTGCTTATTTCAATACAAAGAAATGATTAATAAAATTTGAGTAAAATGTAAAAAATGAATATGTGACTTCTATTTATTAGAATCTGATCTAGATATTCTAACAAATTTATTAATGATAAATGAACAAGGCAGACTAAATATCCACTTTAAGTAACTAGGGGCCTCTCCATAGTGACTTACTTAGTTTGGATTACTCTCCTTAATAAAGATTTTTAATTCTTAACTTGGAGTCAATGAAATTTTAATCTTTGTTTCTTTTCTAAAAAATGGAATAATGATGCTCATCTCTATAGCTCAGAATTATGATGCAGATCAGCAATAAAATGGGTAAAATAATTGTCAGGTAGGCTTTTAAAAGTGCTACTTATTTTGAATGTCATTAGTCATTGTTGATTAACTCCGCAGATATGTAAGAAAAGCCTATAGGATGTCAGGCTAGTCTATGAGCAAATAATAATTAAACAAATGTGGCTCTTGCCCTGGAACATGCTACAAAAAAGCATACATAGATCACAAAGTGGTCTAAAGTCTCTTGGGTCCTATGGGAAAAGCTGGAGAAGAACATAGGGAAAAGCGCAGAGTGGTAACCTGGAATCCTTCAGGAAGGAAGGCATTCAGGAAAGGATTCTAAGAAAAGATAACAGATGAAATGCAGGCTACACACTACCTAAAGACATTACTTAGTAGGAAAAAAATGTTCCTTTTGTAGAAGTCAGAAGATAATATGATAGTAGAATGTTTCTGTAAAGATGTTTAGTGGGAAGAAAGCCAGACACAAAACAGCCTGTAAATGCAATT
>PVJN01052129.1:0-14222 GCA_004026805.1 Lasiurus borealis
GAGAAAACAGTATCTACGTTTTGCTCATAAAGAGAGAAAACCAGGAGTGATACTTGAAATGAAAATTAAAACATTTAATTATGTACTTAGAAGGCCTTAAATATGATTTATAGATGAAAAAAGTAAAGAAATTATGTCACTATGAAAAAAACAATTGGCTACTGAAAGGAGGCAGTGTGTTGATATATATATATATATATAAAAAAAACAATTGGCTATTGAAAGGAGGCAGAGTGTGTATATATCTATATATATATACATATACATATATATATACATATACATATATATATATAGTATATTTTTTTCAGAAATAAGTCGCTAATCTGTGATCAATACAATCCATAAATATTCTGAGGTGATTGCACTTTAAAATGGGACTCTTTCTCTCTTCATTTTGGGTGAGACTTGAAGATGTTGGGGGCTATATTGAAGAATGCGTTAAGAAACTAACCCCTAACCTGAGAACCAGAGAGATGACTGAAACCCATGTAGAAGAACAAGAAAGCAGGATTTGGTGAGGAAAGTTTTTAGAGAGGCCTCTAAGTGCTGTGGGCCTTACCTTTGGAATCTTGTGAGTGGTTCCACTTAGAGAACTAGATGTGGCAACTAGAACTGGGAACAGAGTGGACCAATATCTGATCCACATTTGAGTAAAGTCAAACCAATCTTCAAGGGAAAAGAATTGCTTCTGTAAATTTTCCGTATGTGCCTCAGTTGTGGGCCAAAGGAGTATGAATTATAGCCATGAAGAAAATACAGTAGGAACATTAGCCTGAAGTTTTTTAAACAAGGGACTCTGCAAAAGAAGGAAGTGTATCAGGGTGCAAGTACTGTAGAGTAAGAGGCTAAGGCATATGCCACTGAGGTCAGAAGCCACAGAGAGATTATGGGCAGCCTGCCAGAGGTAAGACACTGCCTTGGACAAGGGAATTGCATTTGCAGATGCCCAGCATGAAATCTTCAAAGAAGCTGTAAAAGCACACATGAGAGAATGAGTCTTCCAGGCCTGAAGGACATAGTCCCTTTTCTTGACAATCAAGTAAGAACTTACTGTCTCTGTTAGCTCTCCTCCATCCCACCACACATTTGATCCTGGAAGGTCAAGTAACAACATCCGTTAGAAAAGGAAGGGAGAACGAGAAGAATGTGAGGGAAGGAGAGAAGAAACAGACCATATTTCATTCCTGAAGATAGGCGGCCTGTCTGCGGCCAGCCTTAGTTGAAGGGCAGCAGGAAGAGTCTTACTTATGAATGGAGTTTAAAGGATTAATTAATACATTGGGTTAAATATTATAATTTTTGAATGATAGAGTAAAATGACCATAGGAAATTCTATTACAAACAAGAGACTAGAAAAATCATGGGACTTGCCTGCCTTTATCTAATAAGATGACAGGGTAAAACTTTTAAAAAAATATATATTTTATTGATTTTTTTACAGAGAGGAAGGGAGAGGGATAGATAGTTAGAAACATCGATGAGAGACAGCAATCAGCCGCCTCCTGCACCCCCTACTGGGGATGTGCTTTCAACCAGGATACATGCTCTTGACCGGAATCGAACTTGGGACCTTTTACTCCTCAGGCCAATGCTTCATCCACTGAGCCAAACTGGTTTCGGCAGGGTAAAACTTCTTGGTGATCATGTTTAAAGGAACAGAGGAAGATTGAAATCATAGAGATAACTTTTGGTTATGTGCCATGAGTACTTTTTTTTCAAAGTACTGGATCTAGAGGAAAAAGCATAGATTCTTTCTTAAAGGAGATAGACCTTTGAACTGAAAGATCATGAACTTTAGGATTTGTTTTGTATTAAAATATTTGACCTGCCATTAATAAGCCATAACTTAAGACGATTTACTTAACTTCTCTGAATCTCATCTGTATAATGGATCTAATAATACTTAACCCTGAAGGTGTGTGAAGATCCAGAGTTATGTTGAAGAAATATTATTTTTCACCACCTTTAAGTCCTTTACTGATAAAATCTGAATCTGTTGTTTTTAAAAATATATTTTATGAAAGATGTGTTGTAGATGTAGGATATACAAAAATACTCTCACAGTACTGTTTATGGGTATATAATTTTCTCTAAAAAACAGGTTGTAAATGTCTTGAATGTGGGAAGCTAGGGTGAACACCATAAAACACAATCGTCATTGGAGTGTATCCTTGAAGAGATCACTGATGTAGATTATTAAAGATAAGTATGGATGAAATCAGACTTAAACTGTTGATAGGATTATGACATAACATTCAAGTATAGTAGTCCCCACCTTGGTGTCAATTACCAGGCATCCACCTTGGTCTGAAAATATGAGATTTTCCCAATCATCGACATCTTCTGCTCCTGACATACAATCATTGATATCATCATGGCTCAATGACCAAAGACAGCGATTTTCAAAATTTTCACCTCATGGCACACATAAACTAATTACTAAAATCCTGCAGTGCATCAAAAAATATATATTTTTTGCTGATCTGACAAAAAAATATAGGTATAATTTTGATTCATTCATACTAGATGGCTATTGTTGTGTTGGCTGTTGTCATCTTTTTAAAATTTGACAATCCAAAAGAAAAGATATCAGTTCCTCTGATTAAATAGTCAGGTATTACATGTTTTAAAAAATTTTTGTGCCACACCAGTGTGCTACATCACACTGGTTGAAAATCGCTGATCTAGGATCACTTGAAGCAAATGATCCTCATTCTGACCTATGAATTTATGTTGTTCATTATATTGAACAACATAAACAAATGAGTGAGATCATGTAGTAACTTAATGATGTGTCAAAATGTGTATGTCATTCACCTTACATCATCTCATCACATAGATATTTTATCATCTCACATGACAAAGAAGGGTGAGTATACTACATATTTTGAAAGAGAGAGATACCATATCCACATAACTTCTTTTTACAGTATATTGTTATACTTGTCATATTTTATTATTAGTTACTGTTAATCTCTTACTGCGCCTAACTTTTAATAAATATTTCCAGGTAGAAAGAAAAATAGCTTGAGCAAAAGTGGAAATGGGCAAAGCATATCTAGGAAACAATGAACTGCTATTAGTGGTAGAGCAGAGGACTTGCATAGGTTTGGGAATCCTATTGTAAGTGAAGGAAAGAAGTGAATTCATGGAAGATATTCATGAACTGCACACTTTTCCTTGGTACATATACCATAATCAAGGTGAAAACTTTAAAAAATAATATATGTATTAAATTTTTTTTCTTTATTGATTAAGATATTACATATGTGTCCTTACCCCCTATTGCCCCCACCCCACCCCCACTACCCATTCATGCCCACACTTCCCTAGTGTCTGTGTCCATTGGTTAGGCTTATATACATGCATATAAGTCCTTGGTTGATCTCTCCCTTTTACCCCCAACCTTCTCTATCTTCCCCCTGAGGTTTGATGGTCTGATCAATGCTTCCCTGCCTCTGGATCTATTTTTTTCCCATCAGTTTATGTTGTGCATTATATTCCACAAATGAGTGAGATCATGTGATATTTATCTTTCTCTGACTGGCTTATTTTACTTAGCATAATGCTCCCCAGGTCTATCCATAGTGTTTCAAATGGTAAAAATATATTCTTTTTTACCACAGCATAGTAATCCATTGTGTAGAGGTAGCACGGTTTTTTAATCCACTCATCTGCTGATGGGCACTTAGGCTGTTTCCAAATCTTAGCTATGGTAAATTGTGCTTCTGTGAAAATAGGTGTGCATATATCCTTTCTGATTGGTGTTTCTACTTTCTTGGGATGTATTCCTAAAAGGGGGATTACTGTGTTAAATGGGAGTTCTATTTTTAGTTTTTGAGGAAACTCCATACTGTTCTCCATAGTGGCTGCACCAGTCTGCATTCCCACTAGCAGTGAATGAGGGCTCCTTTTTCTCCACATCCTCGCCAGCACTTGTCATTTGTGGATTTGTTGATTATAGCCATTCTGACAGGTGTGAGATGGTATCCCATTGTTGTTTTGATTTGCATCTCTCAGATAATTAGTGACTTTGAGCATGTTTTCATATATATCTTGGCCTTCTTTATGTCTTCTTTCAAAAAGTATCTATTTAGGTTCATTGTCCATTTTTGGATTGGGTTGCTTGTTTTCCTTCTGTTAAAGTTGTATGAATTCACTGTAAATGTTGGAGATTAAACCCTTATTGGTGATAACATCGGCAAATATGTTCTCCCATGTAGTGGGCTTTTTTGTTGTTTTGTTGATGGTTTCTTTTGCTGTGCAAAAGCTTTTTATTTTGATGTAGTCCCATTTGTTTATTTTCTCCTAGTTTCCATTGCCCTAGGAGCTGTATCAGTGAAGAAATTGCTTCAGCATATGTCTGAGATTTTGATGCCTATGGATTCCTCTAATATGTATTTTTATGGTTTCCCATCTTATGTTTAAGTCCTATATCCCATTTTGAGTTTATTTTTGTGTATGGTGTAAGATGGTGGTCTAGTTTCATTTTTTATTTTTGCATGTATCTGTCCAATTTTCCCAGCACCATTCATTGAAGAGACTGTCTTGACTCCATTGTATGTTCATGCCTCCTTTGTCAAATATTAATTGAACATAGTGTTTTGAGTTGACTTCTGGGTTCTTTATCCTATTCCATTGACCTATATGTCTGTTCTTGTGCCAATACCTGGTGATTTTGAGAACAGTGGCTTTGTAATACAGCTTATATCTGGTATTGAGATTCCTCCTACTTTGTTCTTCTTTCTCAGGATTGCTGCAGCTATTCTGGGTCTTTTATTCCACATGAATTTTTGGAGAGTTCATTCTAGGTATGTGAAATAATGCCATTGGTATTTTAATGGGGAGTGTATTGAATCTATAGATTGCTTTGGATAGTATGGATATTTTTATGATGTTGATTTTACCAGTCCATCGTTTATGTCTCCCATCTGTTTATGTTTTCCTCTATCTTCCCCCCCCCTCAATGTTCTGTAGTTTTCTGAGTACAGGTCTTTTACCTTCTTAGTTAAGTTTATTCCTAGATATTTTACTTTTTTTGGTGTGATTGTGAAAGGGATTGCATTTTTAGTTTCTCTTTTGGTAAGTTCACTACTGGTGTTTAGAAATGCCATAGATTTCTTGGCATTAATTTTGTATCCTGCTACATTGCAGAATTCATTTATTAAGAAGTATAATAACTTTTTGATGGAGTCTTTAGGGTTTTCTATGTACAGTATCATGTCATCTGTGAATAATGACAGTTTTATGTCTTCTTTTCCAATTTGGATACCTTTTATTTCTTCTTCTTGTGTAATTGCTATGGCTAGCACTTTCAGAACTGTGTCAAACAGAAGTGGGGCAAGTGGGCATCCATGTCTTGTTCCCATTCTTAGGTGAAATAGTTTTAGTTTTAGCCCATTCAGTATGATGTTGGCTGTAGATTTGTCATACAAGGCTTTTATTATGTTGAAGTATGATCCCTCTATTCCCATTTTGCAGAGGGTTTCTATCAAGAAACTGTGTTGGGTTTTGTCAAATACTTTTTCTGCATCAATTGATAGGACTATATGATTTTTATCTCTCAATATGGTTATGTGATGTATCTATCATGCTTATTGATTTGCAGATATTGTATTATCATTGCATCCCAGGATAAATCCTACTTGGTCATGGTGTATGATCTTTCTGATATAGTGCTGGATCCAATTTGCTGAATTTTGTTTAGTATTTAGGCATCTTTGTTCATGAGGAATATTGATCTGTAATTCTCTTTCACTGTGTTGTTTTTATCCAGTTTGAGTATTAGGGTAATGCTTGCTTCATAGAAAGAGCTTGGAAGTGTTCCTTTCTCTTGAATTTTTTTTGAAATACTCTGAACAGGATAGGTTTTAGTTCTTCCTTGAATGTTAGGTAAACCTCCCCTGTAAATCTATCTGGTCCTGAGCTTTTGTTTGCTGGAAGCTTTTTGATGACTGCTTCAATTTCTTCCATAGTTATTGGCCTATTGAGATTTTTAGATTCTTCCTGATTGAGTTTGGAAGGTTGTATTTTTCTAGGAATATGTCCATTTCCTATGGATTGTCTGGTTTGTTGGAATAGCGTTGAACCTAGTATTTTTTTTTAACAATCCTTTGTATTTCTGTGGGGTCTGTTGTTATTTCACCTCTTTCATTTCTAATTTTGTTTATCTGGATTCTCTCTCTTTGCTTCTTGGTGAGCTTGCTACAGATTCATTAATCTTGTTTGTCCTTTCAAAGAACCAGCTCTTGGTTTCATTGATGTTTTGCATTTTTTTTTGTCTCTATGTCATTTATTTCTGTTCTTATTTTATTATCTCCTTCCTTTTGCTCACTCTGGGCTTTCCTTGTTGCTTTCTTTCTAATTCTTTAAGTTATAGAGTTAGATAATTTGCTACTATTTTTTTTTTTTTTGACATAAGCCTGTAGAACTAAATTTCCCTCTCAGGACTGCTTTCATTGTGTCCCATAGATTTTTGATTGTTGTGTTTTCATTGTAATTAATTTTTTAGGATGTTTTAAATTTATTCTTTAATAGCATGCTATTCAGCTTCCAACTGCTTGAATTTTTTTATTGTTTTCGTTGTAGTTTGTTTCTAATATTATGCCATTGTGGTCTGAGAAGATGCTTGAGATGATTTCAATCTTCTTGTAATTGTAGAGACTTTGCTTGTGACCCAATATGTGGTCTATCTTTGAAAATGTTCCATGTACACTTGAGAAGAACATATATTTCATGGCTTTGGGGTGAAATGTTCTAAAGATGTCATTTAAGTCCATCTGATTTAGTGAATTATTTAGGATTGGTGTTTCTTTGCTGATTTTTTTGTCTAGAGGATTTATTCATTGATGTCAGTGATGTATCAAAGTTCCCTATTCTGATTGTATTGTTGTCACCCTCTCCCTCCCTTTATATCTCTCAGGAGTTTTTTTTTTTTGTTTTAATCTATTTGGGTGTTCCTGCATTGGGTGCATATATTTTTATCAGGGTTATATCCTCTTGTTGTATTGATCCCTTTAGTATTATGATGTGGCCTTCCTTATCTCTTGTTATGGCCTTCATTTTGAGGTCTATTTTGTCATCTATAAGTACTACTACCCCAGCTTTTTTTTTTTTCATTTCCATTTGCCTGAAAGATATTTTTCCATCCTTTCACTTTCAGTCTCTGTGAATCCCTTGTTCTGAGGGGCGTTTCTTGTAGACAGCATGTATATGGTTCATGTTTTTTATCCATTCAGTCAGTCTTTTAATTTTTTTCTCCAATTGCAGTTCAGTTTGGATGTGTTTTGCTTCTCTGTCTTCCAATTCACTAATTTGGTCCCCTACTTCTCCTAGTCTACTATTGAAACTTTCCATGGTGTTTTTTTATTGCGGCTATATCACTCTTTATTTCTTCTTGATTCTTACATAAGTTGTTGATTTTTTTCATTCATCCAGTTTCTGAACTATATGACCCTTATTCTGAATTCTTTTTGTGACATATTGCATGCCTCTATTTCACTTAGCTGTTTCTCTGTTGATTCCTCCAGAATCGGTGCAGGGGCTGCTCCTCTGGTGGGCACTGTTTGCAACAGTGGTGTCTCCTCTGGCTGGTTGGGGGAGGCTGCTCCTCAGACAGAGGTGAGCTGCTCATGAGGCTGCTGCTCCTAGGATGGCGGGGGCCTCACACAGCTGCCGCTCCTCAGATGGGGGCAGGTTTGCTCGCTTGACTGTTGCTCTTCGGACTAGGGTGGCCTGCATGCGAGGTTGTAGCTTCTTGGACAGGATGCATGGAGCTTGCACAGCTGCTGTTCCTCAAATGGGGGCTGGCTGCTCCTGGGGCTGCTGTTCCCCAGACAGGGGTAGACTGCTCATGCGGCTGCTGCTTGTGAAACAGGTGTGGCCTGTGTGTGGCTGCTGCTCCTCAGATGGGGGCGGGTTGTACAGGGCTGCCGTTCCTTGGATGTGGGAGGGATGCTTGTGTGGCTCCGCTCCTCAGATTAGGGCAGGCTGCTCGCACAGCTGCTACTCCTTAAAGGGGTGGTGGGCTCCTGGTGCAGCTGCTGCTCCTCAGATTGGGGTGGGTTGCATGCAAGACTGCTGCTCCTTGGATGGGGGATGGGCTGCTCACACAGCTGCTGCTCCTTGGATAGGGCTAGACCATGTGAGTTTGCTCCTTCTTAGCCTTGGGTAGGCTACTCACGTGGCTGCTGCTCATGTGGATGCAGTGCCCTGGGCTAAAGCATTTGTCTGGTCTGTGGGTAGCGTGCTTTGGAACTCACAGGAGCCTGCACTTGGAGTAGGTGGAGTCTTGGTGAATGTGAGACTTCAGCCAAGGCAGTAGGTCCCTAGTTGGGGTGGCTGTAGAGTCCTGGGTGTTACCTGAGGGAACCCGGGGTGGAGGCGATGCTGGGATACCAGTCACAGCAGCTCTCCCTTTAAAAAAGGCGAGAAGAGCCAGCCACTCTGGGACTGTTTGCAATGGTAGAAGAGGCTGCCTGGTTAGTGAGCCCAGTTAGCCTGCCCCTGAAGATCCTGTGGGATCTAACTGTGCCTCACTCACTCACACACACACCCCACGCAACCACACACTCCTCTTTTGCTCCCTCACTGCCGCCTTCTTCCTGACTCTGTAGTTTGGTCTGGAGTGTTATTGACCCATTTGTGAATAGAGTCTCCTCTCTGGGTATCTGTTTATGTGGCATGCTCTCTATCACATTGGCCAAATAGGATAAAGGAAACAAAACATGAAAGTACTCATGACACCGATAATCCCAGTATAAGTGGCCACCAAAGAAAAGAAAATTAGGGGAGAGAAAAGAGAACACAAATAATATCAAAGACAGAAAAAATGGTAAGAGAGAAGAGGAAAAGAAGAAGAAGGGAAAAAAATATATATGAGGAGAAAACACCAGAGGACAAACAGATAAAGCAAAACATACAAACACCAAATACCCCATAGAGAGGCTGGGGGCAAAATCATATATACAGAAAGTAAGATTAAGAATTGGATGAATATGGGGAGGACCTCATTTCACTATAGAGGATATAAAAAGAGGATGAGTGGATGTGAAGTAAGAGAAAGAGAAGAAAAAAACATAATAAAAAATTGATTAAAAAATAGGATAAAAATAAAATAAATTAGAATGATGAAAAAATAATGCAAAAAGAAATAGAAAAAAAAACAAATGGAAAAAAGAAAATGCAGAAAAAAGAAAAAAGATAATAAAATAATAACAGAATAAAATAAAAATGAAAAAGTTAAGTGTCGTTCCTTTGGCTGGTTTAAGATCCCACTCTCCTGTACTGTCTGCAGTTTCTCAGAGTCCTGTTGCTGGGATTGAAGGCCTCTCTTTAGGCTAGTCCCTGTGGACTCTCAGGGACTATTCAGATTTTTTTATTTTTTATTTTATTTTTTGGTATCCTCTGTGCCACTCAGGGTGTAGTCTAGTCTGGGTGTGGCTATATTGTTTGCCTGGAGACTCTTCAGGAGAAAATGGTTGCCTAGGACCTGCAGGTCAGGTATGACTCAATGCCAGGCTTGTGGCCAGCTCTCCCAGACCCTCTCTTCACCCCAGCCTCTCCCCAGACACCACAAGTCTGCACCTCCACCTTCACCTCAGCCACAGGTGAGTGTCTGGATTTGAAAGGTCCTATTTAAAATAGGTTTAGCAAACAAAAGCAAAGACCAAAAAGGGAAAGAGCTATGCCACTGGGAGACCCTCTCCTCCTGGCACAGTGTGGCCTGGGCAGCCATCCAGAATGTCTCCTCTGGGGTCAGTCTCTAGTGACTGAGGACCCAGATCTAGAATCCCCTGCAACCAGCAGCCCGACTGACCTCCTTTCCACAGTCAGATGCCATGCCTGTCCCAAGGGACATAGCTTTGGTATTGTGCAGTTTCCCTCTGATTCTCTGGACTTGAAGATCTCACAGTTCTCTCCAGCCCAGATCCCTGATTTTACCGTTCTCCAGGTGTCCTCTGCTCTTTCTGGCTGCTAATTGTCTCACCAGCTGTGTCTACTTCACCAATTCTGGGTGAATGTTATTTGATTTGCTCATTCTATCTGCTCTGGGACAAGGCTTAGGCCATTTTGTTTCACAAAAATATATTTTTATTGATTTCAGAGAGAGGAAGGGAGAAGGAGAGAGATAGATATATCAATGATGAGAGAGAATCATTGATCAGCTGCCCCATACATGCCCCCTGTTGGGCATCAAGACTACAACCTGAGCATTTGCTCTGATGAAGAATTGAACCGTGACCTCCTGGTTCATAGGTCAATGTTCAACCACTGAGCCATACCAACCAGGCAAGGTGAAGACCAAGTTTTGGTGTGGGAAAATGCATTGCTTGAAAAAATTAATAATTTGTTTTGTAAGATAGGTTAATTGGGGAAGAGATTAGAAACAGTGAGACCATTTACAGGTTATTGTAGTAGCTAAATCATGAAGATGCTAAACTTGGAAGGTAAAAAGCTGTGAGACTGGAAAGAATGGGATGAAATATAATAAGTAAAGAACTGACAGGATTAAAAAATATTTGCACTTATAGACATTACACATAGAAAAGTCTCTACACCAGCTGTATTCAATTGAATTTTCTGTGCTGTTGGGAAGTGTTCTTTACACTGTATAATATACTAGCCATTTAGCCACATGTGATACATGGCTAGTGAGACAGGAATTTAAAATTTTATTTGATTTTAATTATTTTAATTTTAAATAGTTCCATGTTGTTAACGGTTACATTATGAGACAGTGCATCATCTCTTCCACAGTGAATTGCAACATCAGCACCTAGTTGATAATTGGATATTTTGAATACTGCATTGGCAGCATGGTTCCTAGTCAGTGATTTGAGTTTGGCACTATTGCTCACTTTGGCAATTAGTGTAAGGATTTGAATATTTTATTACAATTTTTTCTTTAACTGCTTTATGGGAATAGAAAAATAAAAATGCTATTACTAATCTTAATAAATGTGGGTCTCATAAATTAGGTATAATTAAGGATAAGTGGAAATCATTAAGTGTCCTGAAAGTGGTAAAACTTCTGTCTCAACTTAACCTGTGAATTCAGTTGTGGAGAAAATATAAAGACCATATATAAGAATGAGAATATATTGCAAACTGTAATTCTGAACTTTAATAATAATTATTATTTAATAATGATAATAATATTATTATCTATATATATATAAAAGCCTAAGTGATTATCTGACTGCCTGACTGGCTAATAGCTATGATGCATATTGACCACCAGGGGACAGATGCTCAATGCAGGAGCGCTGAGCTGCAGTCACTTGGCAGTGGCGGTTCTCGGGTAACGCATTTGGAGCCAGAGAGGAGGGAGCACTATTTTGGGATGCATCACCTAAGAGCTGCCCTCTCACAATCTGGGACCCTCGGGGGATGTTGGAGAGCCGGTTTTGGCCCGATTCCTGCAGGCCAGACCAAGGGGTCCCATCATTGCATGAATCCATGCACCGGGCCTCTAGTAATAATAATTATTATTATCACTGTGATCATCATTATTATTTATCAACAACTCTTATAGATATGATGATATGGAACATCACCATACTTTCTTTCACATCTCATTTCTCTTTATAATTTCAACAATGTATATGAATTCAGGGATTTCCTCTATATGTTGCTTTTGACAGTATTGAAAGTTAATACTATCTTCATTTTGTTAATGAAGAAAATGTGATGATTTTTTCCCTACAGTTACATATCTAGTATATCACAGAATTAGAATTTGAACAGATCTAACTGACTCCCAAATTTCCATTTTTGGAAGTAGATAAACACGGACAAAAAAATCCTCCAACTATCACATGCAGAAATTCATGTTTT
Organism: Lasiurus borealis; assembly: GCA_004026805.1. NCBI lineage: Eukaryota > Metazoa > Chordata > Mammalia > Chiroptera > Vespertilionidae > Lasiurus > Lasiurus borealis. The sequence continues at coordinate 11,842 of PVJN01052129.1, forward strand.
AACATCTTAATTATGGTTTTATAGATCAGGTTTATTCTCTCAACAGATTTGTATAGTTAGAGATTTGATTAATTACACAAGCAAAATGTATGATTATATTACTAAACTAGAGGCCTGATGCATGAAAATTCATGCAAGAGTAGACCTTGCTTTGCCCAGCTGCTGGCACCGGCTTCCCTCTAGCATCTGGGACCCAGGCGGCTCCCCTCCAGCTGCTGGAAGCCACTGAGGAACTGGGCGGCTTTCCTCCAGCTGTTGGCAGGAACCCGGGACCCAGATGGCTTCACTCCTGCCCAGGTTTCGTCTGGAATGATGTCCAGTCTAATTAGCATATTACCTTTTTATTATTTTAGATAACATTTAGTGTTTTTAATGAAGTGGAAATTAATTTCTTGATACAACAAATATATTTTTTCGTGTAATATAATAGAAAGATATCATCTAAAAGGAAGTCTACACTTGACAGTGGCAATTACTGTTCCCCACATTTTCTTGAGACTAAAATGTTTCTGTTCTTTAAGTTAATGAAATGAAGTATAAGAATGATTGTTCTCTGATTCTAGTCCCAAGTTGCAACAAAACTGCTTGTAAACTCTTCTCAAACAATAAGCAGGGATGTTGCATTGGTCACTCATGCTTTTGAAAGTCAGCCAATACCTATATACTCCCATTTCTAAAGCTCAGCCAATTCCTGCACTCCACGTTCCCCCAAAACCCAATTCAAGATCAGGAGTTTGCTTTGTTCAAGAAACTGTCATGCCCTGTCTTTTTTTTTTTTTTTTTGCTTTGTATGAAAGACTGTGTTTTGTTTGTTCAAAATTTTGCTTTGTTTAGAGACTGTGTTTTGCTGTCTTAGCCTGCAGTAAATTGATCTCTGTTTTAGATATAGTTTGAGTGGTGGTCTCTTCCCTCAATATCTTTTTCCTGTTTTATTAGGCGGGTGATACCCATCTACTATCTATAACTGGATATTTCTTTGGGGACTAATGACCAAGAGGTTATTTGAAAACCTGCTAAAAATGTCTGGAGATGCTCAAAATGACATATTAAAAGATGTATAGAGTGACTGATTACAACTAAATCCTATAAAATTCTAAATATTACATGTCTGTCCTTCCTCTGTCTCCTCTGTCTCTTAAGGTTCCTCCAGTATTCACGGAGAATGGGCTGAACTTACATAAGATCAAGAGAATTGGGAGTCTTTTTCTGACTTCAAAAGAGAATGTGTTAAAAATATTTCTTTTTAACACTAAATTTCAGAGGGTCATATAATTGATCTCTTGTAACTTATGCTGCAGAATATTCTTCTGCCCTTGTAATTCCTAATGAGGGATCTGGAATGTCATTCCAGCACTTTCCTCTGTAGCACTGGTGCTGCTGGATGGCAGTACTCAGTCATTAACAGTGGTCTGTTCTCGCAGGATACAGAATTGGTGGGCCTGCAGAACTAGGACTAGCAATCTGATAATGTTCGGCACACTATAATACCACAAAATATGCCCAAATCAAAATCATCAGTTAAAATTTGTCTTAAGAGTAAGGCAATAAAATTGCTAATGGGATTCCTATAAGGGACCAGAAAGGGACAAGTGGCATTAAAGGGTAGAATCTTGGTTGGGGAAATTCTTTCAATCATGTCTCTCCCTGAAATGTAATATATATCTCAATATATTTTATCATTTGTGAGTAGGTAATGATTATTTCAATAGGAACAAGTTTTAGCACATATATAGCATGAGGTAAGTAAAATAAGCTGGATATTCATATAGTGTGCTGAAGTCCTCAGGTAACTGACTCACCAGAGCCAATTTTTATATTTTTAGGAATTTTCATAACTGACTGATATTGCATTGGTAGCTTGCACTCTGCCATGGTGGGAGTATTTATATCAGGAAAACTGAAAAAGACGACAAATCAAGGCTCCTTCTCACTGCCCTGGCCCCTGTGTTCTGTCTAGTTAAGTTACCTTTGTCTGAAGAATTTGACACCAATTTATCTCTAGGAGCCACCTAGACCCCATAATGGAAAGATAATATTCTTATTTCTTTGTAGAAAAGAGATAACAGTGGACAGGGATGTTTTCTGACTAAATTGGAGTTATGGAGTTATTTACAAATTCTAAAATGAGGCTGATCTAGTTTGCTTTTTTCTTTCTTTTCTTTTTGTGACTACATGGAGAAACTATAAATTCATTGGAATTAGAGGTGAAGGTATGTTGTCCATAGTGGCTACACCATTTTACATTCCAATTGACAGTGTGCAGGGCTTCAATTACTCTAATAGCCTCATCAGCATTTGTTGTCATTTATTATTTATTTATGATAATAGTCATTCTAGGAAGTATGAGGTGATATATCATTGTGATTTTGATTTGCATTTTT
>PVJN01052130.1:0-14218 GCA_004026805.1 Lasiurus borealis
AAAAATTTTTTTTATCAATATTTGTCACTATTCTCTGCATGGGATCCAAGAATGACCTCAGGTGATTATGTAAGTATTGGATTCATTTACAAGAAGGAAAGATATATATTTCCTCAAGGCAAAATCCTGAATTGCAGTCATGTCTCCCCTTCAAAATCAGGTGCAAGCCATTTATTTCAGAATCTCCTGGCACTGGAGAATGAGGAAAGAATACTCAGTCAATTTAGCATGTTCTAGAGTGGCATATAACTAGTTCCATGCAAAGTCTGAATTTTTTCCATGAATTCCAAAAATTGCTGACACAGTTGGACTCATTGTAAACGGGGCTTAGAAAAATCCGTGAACGCCTATAATATATTTCAGAAGTGATCTTTAACAAATAGTGCCTAAATTTATAAAGAAAGTATAGGCAGCAAGGAAATTGGCTACAAAAGCTAGGAGGATGCAAGTTATAGACAGATGCTGGGTTGTTTCTCTCATTTGCTGTTAAGGGGAGTTGGTAAATGAGAGTCCCGCTCTTATGCTCATACTTTCGAATAAAGATCCTTCTGGGAGCATCAGACATTGAGAGGACGAGAGAGATCTTCTGATGTATTCTAAGATAAACCAATGAAAGAAAAAGGCAACAGATTGGTAGTTAGGTCTGCTGCTGCTGCTCCCCTCAACCCCTCAAGCTGTGCTAGCTGAAACATGAAGCAAGGTGGAATCCAAAGAACAGGGCACAAAGCCAAGACCAAGCTTCCAGATGGTGGCTTCCATCCTCAGTGCATCCCACCCCACCTCCCACCCCCCATTACCATGGGAAAGCACATTTGAGAAATCTCTCTCTGGCTTCTCAAGGGTTGACATTCTCTGTGTAAGTTTTCTCCTCCAATAAGCCCACACCCTCATTCCTCTGGCCAAGCATGTTCTGGGGCTCTGACATGTGTAGTGAATGTTTCAGTCAAGCCTGCCTTGGACCCTGGGGTTTTAATCAATAAGCCTGAAGGAGCAAGGAAATTCCAGAAGATGGTTTTTAGCTTGCACTCTGTTTACACATCTGGGATGGCAGTGGTTCTGTCTGTCTAGTCACAATTTGTTATACCCAACTACTGCCACGTCTCAATACTGAATAGGTGCCAATATTTGTTGAATTTGGATGAACTAAGAAATCTATCATTTCATTTGACATCATAATCACTCACTGAAATAGCTAGGACTGTTGCCATCTATTCTCATTTTATAGATGAAAAAATTGAATCTCAGGAAGACTAAATGTGTTTCCCCCCTAGAACTAAGGCTGCTAGATTGCTGCACTGGGACCATAACCCAGTTATTTTTATTCCAAATCCAGTGTTTATTCAAAGCAAGATAAATGGAAGAGAAGAAGATTAAAGTTAATTTGAGCTGGGCTGCTAGGGAAATAGATGAATTTCTAATTTTCTGTTGTTAATCCATAGGGTCTAGAGCAGTGGTTCTCAACCTTTTTAATGCTGTGACCCTTTAATACAGTTCCTCAAGTTGTGATGACTCCCAACCATAAAATTATTTTTGTTGCTACTTCATAACTGTAATTTTGCTACTGTTAATGAATCATAATGTAAATATCTGTGTTTTCCGATGGTCTTAGGGTCTAAAGCAGTGGTTCTCAACCTGTGGGTCGCTAGCAGGGTCACCCTATCATAATTTTATGGTTGGGGGCCACAACAACATGAGGAGCTGTATTAAAGGGTCGTAGCATTAAAAAGGTTGAGAGCGATTGGTCTAAAGAGATATTACAGGCTATAAGGAGAGGGACTTTTTAGGGCTGATCAGAGAGCTAGCTATTGGTTTGGGAGGGAAGATGTTAAAGAAGTAGAATAGCTATCAAAACTGAAAGCAGAATTTGGGATGAAAGGACTAACAATGAGAGAGAAGAAGGTGGGGTTTTTAGGTTATAATACAAGAGAGTAAGAAGGAAAATGGGTCCAGGGATTTGGGTGAGTTTTAAGGGTCAGAAGTGAAGGTGCTTTGAGAAGAACTACAGCTGAACTAGAATGAAAGCTTCAAACCAAATAGTAGAACAATTGAGACTTACAGAGAAAAGGCAACATTTTTAATCAGTCTGTTTCTGTGGTAGAGTCATGATGCATAGTAACATGCTCTTTGTTTCCTGACTTTCTCCTGGGCATTCTAGAAAAGATATGAGTATTAGAACCTAAAGCTGCTCTTTGAGAGAATGACAATAAATGCCTGTTCTAGCTCCTGAAAGTTCAAGCTTGAGATCTCTGAGACAAACCACATGACTTTTTTTATCCTTGCAGATTTCAAAAGAGGCCTTTTCTAAGGCCAAGAGACATACAAAAAAATGCCCAGAGTCACTATCATCCAAGAGATGCAAATCAAAATGACAATGAGGTGCCATATCACACCTGTCAGAATGGCTATTATCAAAACATCAACAAATGACAAGTGCTGGAGAGAATGTGGAGAAAAAGGAATCCTCTTGCACTGCTGGTGGGAATGCAGACTGGTACAACCACTGTAGAAAATAATATGGCGTTTCCTCAAAATATTAAAAAATGGAACTCCCATTTGACCCAGGGATCCCACTTCTAAGACTATATCCCAAGAACTCAGAAACACCAATCAGAAAGAATATATGCACCCCTATGTTCATAGCAGCACAATTTACAATAGCTAAGATTAGAAAACAATGTAAGTGCCCATCAGCTGATGAGTGTATTAAAAAAAATGGTGGTACATCTACAGAATGGAATACCAAGCTGTTGTATAAAAGAAAGAACTCTTATAATTCAAAACAGCATGGATGGACCTGGAGAGCATTATGCTAAGCAAAATAAGCTAATCAGAATAGGGTAAGTATCACATGATCTACTCATTTGTGGAATATAATGAACAACGTAAACTGATGAACAAAAGTTGATCCAGAGACATAGAAACATCGAACAGACTGTCAAACCTCAGAGGGAAGGCAAGGAAAGGTGGGGAGGGCAGTTAAGAAATCAAATAAAGGACTTATATACAGGCATATAAACAGAACTCATGGAGACAGACAGTAGATGATGGGTGAGGGCATGTGCTGGGGGATGGGAATGGGTGGGGAGAGGTCAATGGGGGATGGGGAGGAGAGACATATGTAATACTTTCAACAACAAATAATTTAAATTAAAAAAATAAAATAAAATAGGCTTTTGTCCCTATAGCAATCCAGAGAGACAACATATTGAAATGGCAAGATCACCAGAAGAAATCTAGGAAACAAAGATTAAATCCTAACTTTGTTAATACTAGTAACTTTGTGACCATAGACAGGTCACTCCTATTTCCTGGGCTTCACTATTCTCAGGTGGAAAGATTAACATAGATTCTATGTCATAGAAGTTCCCCTAGTCTAACAATCTATGAAGTAAAGGATCGAATCTGAGACAATATTTATAAAGCATTTTGATTTTTTATAGATAAGGTCTTCTAAGGAGGCTGTTAAATGTATGACACTCAAGTTAGGCTTGTTTCCAGATCCTGATTCATTATGCCAGTGATTTATGATGGTTATCCAATTATTATTCCCACATAAAACAAATGAGCCAATTTTTGTTGATTCAGCCTGCCTAGGAAAAGAGTCAACTTTTAATGATTTATACAAATATCAAAATAAGAGAAAACAGGAAATTAAAACACCAAAGGCAAAGGTTCTTCCTCCCACTTTGTTTGAGAAACATGATAGAGGATTTTCTTGAGTTATTCGTGAACAAGGCATGGGGAACACATTTGAAGAGCAAATAAAGGCATTTGGCATGGACGTGCAGCAATACTTAGAGAGGTGGAAGCATTTCCAGAGAATGATAAATACAAACTTTCCTTCAAAAAGCTAGACTTAAGGTGGAGGGGAGACGGAGAGAGATATTCATCTGAGGATGACATAATTCTAAATTATATAATTCACATTTACCTTACTAAGCTACGTTCCTGAGTTCAATACATGCTCAAAAGGCTGATAGTATTCCTTAATAGAATCATCACCTGAGGGTAACTGTTAATCAGATCCTAACACCTCTGCAGGTTGAGAAAAGACAGGTTCCATACAGGTGAAGATTGAGCTTTATTGGAATGCTCTTCAACATGTTTTGCTCTTTGTATTTGCTTTACTTGGGAGATAGTGTATGCAGTGGTTAGATATATGGGATCTGAAGTCAGACTACCTATGATGTTTCATTTAGAAGCTGGGTGGCCTTGAGTAAGTTGTTTAATCTCTTGCCCCAGTTAACGTATCTTTAAAACAGAATTATGATAGACTCTCAGAGAGTTGATGTAAATAAATGAACTAACACCCATATATAGCTTGAAAGAATGCCTATTAAGTGTTTCTGAGTAGTACTCTGTGTTACCTATGAAAATTGTTGCTGTTGTTACATTATTTTGGTGTGAAGTAACTTGTGGGCCCAGGATGATGTGTGGAGTAGGTATCTGATAAGGGGTCACGATTGGACTCTGGCTGTGCAATGATAGCAATTGATATTGATTGGACTGAAAAGACCTAAGTTTGGGAGCAAAGGTTCTAGTATTCCTTAATCTCAGTTAAGTCATCTCACATAATCAATAGTTGACTAGGCTTGGTTTTCATTCTAATTGGGAATTATCTTTGCCCCCCTTCTCTCCACAACAATACATGAAATTTGACTGGGTATAATTTTATAACCTATTAGGTGGCTTGGATATAAAAGTGGCATGTGTTTTGCCAATTCTTTCAGAGGTATCGGGAACTAGATTAGAAGTGACTGATCATGAAACTAGCAGTATTTTAATTCACAGGTACAATTCGCTGTACAAAAAAGATATTCTAAGTTCTTTCCTTACTTGCTTAGTTCTTTATAGATATTTTACTCGAACAAAGTCATCTTTGCCAATCATATGGCACCATCATCACATGCTTAAAATAAGAGAACACAATTCTGGGGCAAATGAACTTAAGAGAATAAAAACATGTCAATGACTGCCAATATCACCAAGAGGGAGTTAGACATTTTTTACACAGTATCTTCTCTTTATACCTTTTAGTTTAAATAAAACCCCTGATCTATGGACTGTTCTAATTTTAGCTCCATTTATATAGAAAAGGAGCACTGAGTTGGCATATTAAAGTAGTAGAGCACCTTATAGAATATATATCTCTTTCTTTAATTACTTCTTTCTGAAAAGGTGAAATGGCCTCTGTTTTCTGCTTTTTCCTTTCTGAAATCCTGGTGACGTTAGTATCCATAACTCAGACAACCACCACTAAGAATGAAGTCTAAGATTTATTTGGTCTGGTGGTAAAATAATGAAAGGCTCTGATGTCATGATTATAATAAACATCACTCTTGTCATTTTGTTTCCTGAATTGATTTCTTATTTGAACAAACATTCCTTTATAGAACTTAGTAATTTATGCACACATGCCTCAATTAAGTTTTTTAGTCCAAGCCCAGGAACCAAACTTTGTTTGTCAAAATGCTTTTATCTTAGCTGAGTAACAAACAATTTCATTTTGTGTGTGCAAAGAACAGAAGTAGGAGGGTACAAGAGTAGATATCAGGGATATGCAGCTACAGGCTCTGTACAGCAGTGGACATTTTTCTTGGGTAATGACTTTAATAATCCTGCACTTGACAGTAAGGGCAAGAAAGAAAATAAGGTTAATGGTTTTGAGCTCTACTTTTCCTGAATTTTAGCAATTGCGTTAGCTCTTGGAATTGGAGACATCACATTCACTTTTGCCCATTTTATTCTTAAAGCCATAGATTGAAAATACTTATTATACCCATTTGTGGGTCCCTGTATCGATGGTATTAAGTGAAAGGTAGGTGGCTCTATGAGTTAGGATTAGGATCAGCAACATGCAACAGAAAAACTCAAAGTGACATTGGCTTAACCAAGACAGATGTGTCTTATTTCTCTTTCACACAAAAGCAATGCAAAGGCAGCAGTCCAGAGCTATGAGGTAGCTCCTCAGAGTTATCAGGAACAGAGGGTCCTTTCAGGTCTCTGTATCATTATCTCCAGGCTGTGGTCCTTGTCCTTAAAAGCCACAAGGAGTCATTTAATTAAATATGTCAACCAGGTAGCAAATGGGAGAAACTTTAGTTTCAAGGATTTCTTTCTCCATTCCCCCAATTCCATTTAACCATTAGGTTTACCTCTTTATTGGCTGAAACTTAATGACATAGCCACAGTTGGCTGCAGGAAAGGTTAAAAAATGTGCCTTAACGTAGGCAGCAATGCGATCAGCCAAAACTTTGGTTTACTATGGCTAAGAGGCAGAACATAGAGGATGGGAAGCAGCAAGCAGTCTCTGTGCAGAATACTGCAATAGATTTATTCTAGAGGCCAATGAAAAAGAGAAGTTGAAAAGATTCTGCAAAAGTTTTCTATTATTGTAGGAATGCACAGAATATATATCAGCAGGTTGTATTATTTAATTTATTTCTTAATAATGCAGGACTTACACAAACTGATGATAGAAAATGAAGGACATGAGAGAATTAAGTTGGGATGTTAGGCTTCCCACTTATCTCAGACTATCCATCTGCTGACACTGAAGGAGTTACATACCATGATTGTGTGGGTACTATGCACATACAACCACTTGCAGATTCCTCTATAAACAAAGACAAGTGAAAAAACTAGGAGAAAGCAATTCTAAGTGTAGAATTGGTTCTAAAACCACTGCTCAGTTCATGAAAAAGTCCTATTTCCTAGAATGCTTAAGAGAAAGCATATACTTAGAATAACACATCTGTGAAAAGCAATTGTACAGAATATTATAATAAAACTGAGCCAATGACTGCTGAAGAGGCACAGAGAAAGGTGGTAGAACTCAGGAGGAAGGCCTGTGGAGTAAGAGCAGTGATAGTCTGATTGAGTGAAGGTCCCAGCCAAGTGGAGGATTCTCACTGACTGAAGGGGCTGCTAGTTCTTTCTCTCCTCACAAGGTTAGCTTCAAACAGCTCTCAGGCTATAGTGAGAGGAAGTTTGCAATTTATTCATTTGTTACTCCAGAAGTAGTTAAAGCAATGATCAGATTCACATCTGTCAGTCCATAAAATCCAAATAATGAAATTTTAAATAGAAACAAAGATCAGAAACACAGACACCCACTTGCAGATCACAGAAAGGACACCTCTCTTGGGGTATTTCGTTCTCCGCTCCAGCTGTGAGGGAATCCCAGGTCAGGCCCCCACCACATGTTGCTGACTGTGGTCCAGTGGCCCTGGATGGCCTGAGTCTTCTCAGGGATTCCTGTGAAAAATGCAACCTTAATGACTTTAAAGTTTTATTTAGTCTCACTCCAAGGGATGGCTCAGTCTTTCTCATTGACCTGAGACAACCTCTTTGCAGCTGTGGACTTGAGAAAATCCTCCATAAGCCTCTGGTGATGACAGAAATGGAATTGTAAAATAATCAGAAAAGTTCCATTGCCTAATAGCCCAAAGTCCCCTCAAATGGTTGAGTGAAAGCCGATGAGGAGACTGAGTGGGCAGTGCTTGTCCTCAGACCTGAGCTACCCTGAAGCCCAACCCAACAGGATTGCTACTCATGGTATAAAAAGAATATTCTTAAAGTGATACCCATCCTTCTGTTTGTCTCTGCATAACCCACCATGCTGACTGGAACACTTTTTGGTAGATGGGAACCATCAGCAGAGAGTAGTGAATAGAGATATTTTCAGCTATGAAGGTCTGGGAAGGTGTATTCTTCCAGCCTTCTATTCAACAAAAAACTATAGAGATTCCTGAGAAGGAGATAGGCAAGGTTCTTCAATCTGTTTATGGATAAATATAATATTCACTTAGTCAATTAACATCTATTGATGCCCACATTAACCAAGCATTATTCTAGCAACTAGAGATATAATGGTGAACAAAGTAGATGCCCACTTCTGTCCCAGAGCTTACATTTTCATGGAAAAACAAATTTTGAACAACCAAAATTATAAATAATATTTAATTACAGGTGTGCTACAAAACTGGAAGTACTCAATTTTACAGAGTATATTATACAGACATGACCTAGCCTATGGTTCAGGAAAAGTTTCCTTGAGATTGTGTGATTGTATGATGATGTTTAAGCTGATATCTGAAAGTGAATAGAAGTTAATTAGCAAAGATGGTGCTTCAGGCAGAAGGAAAAGAATGCCCCAAGGAAAAGGAAGGAACATGGCGATAAGAAAGAAAAATGTAGTACATATACAATGTAATATTATTCAGCCATAAAAAGAAGGAAATCCTGCCATTTGTGACAACCAGTGGAACTTGAGGATATTATGCTAAGAGAAATAAATCAAACAGAGAAAGACAAACACTCTCTGACCTCACATATAAGTGGAATCTAAAACATCAACTCCCCCCTCCACCAAAAACAAAACAAAACAAAACAAGACACCAAACTCATAGATACAGTGAACAGATTTGTGGTTGCCAAATTTGTGGAGGCCATGGTTGAGGGTGGATGAAATGGATGAGGGTAGTCAAAAGGTAAAAACTTCTAGTTATAAGTCCTGAAGATGTAATGTATACATGGGGAATAATATTGTATTGTATTTTGGAAAGCTGCTAAGAGCAAACCTTAATGTTCTCACCATAAAAAAAAGATGTATACTTATGTGTGATAATGTATGTTAACTAAACCTAATGTGTTAATTATTTCAAGATATATACATATATAAAATCATTATGTTGAATACCTGAAAATAATATAATGCTATATGTCAATTATACTTCCATTAAAAGAAAAAAGAAAACAGTAGTTCTGGAGCACAATGAGCTGTGAGCCTGCCTGCATGAGACTGAGGTGGCTGGCAGGCTGTCTTAAGGATTTCCACATACCATGGATAAAGAGAGGCTCACAGAAGCTTCTAGATGTGGAAAAGGAAATTATATGAACATTCTTCTTGTCTCTTGTGCCTCAACTTCTGATTTGATATCTCTAGCCAATGAGCTTCAAATTTCAGGGCAAACTAAGAAAAAGTTCACCAGCTTTTAAGCTTTGTGCAAAACTAAACTCTTATATGAGAACTAGAGGCCTGGTGCATAAAATTCATACACGGGGAGGGGGTGTCTCTCAGCCCAGCCTGCATTCTCTCCAATCTGGGGCCCCTCGAGGGATGTCTGACTGTCAGTTTAGACTCTATTTCACTAAACGGGTAGTTGGACATTCCTCTCACAATCCAGGACTGCTGGCTCCCAACTGCTTGCCTTACTGCCTTCCTGATTGCCCCTAACCACTTCTGCCTGCAAGCCTGATCACCCCCTAACCACTCTCCTAACAGCCCAATTTATGGCTAACTGCTCCCCTGAAAGCCTGTTTGCCCTACCTGCCCTCCCCTGCAGGCCTAGTCCCCACCCCACCCCCAACTGCTCTTGCTCTCCCCTGCAGGTCTGGGTCCCTCCGCATCTGCCCTTCCTTGCAGATTCAGTTGCCCTAAACTTCACTCCTCTGCTGGCTTGGTCACCCCTAACTGCCCTCTGCTCAGGCTTGATCTCCCCCAACTGCCCTCCCTTGTAGACCTGGTCCCTTCCATCTGCCCTCCCATGCTAACCATCTTGTGTCCACATGGGAGCAGCCATCTTTAACTACATGGAGGCAGTCATCTTGTGTGTTGGATTGATGGTCAATTTGCATATTACTCTTTTATTAGATAGGATAGAGGCCTAGTGCATGGGTTGTGGCCAGGTGGTTTGCCCTGAAGGTATCCCCAATCAGGGTGGGGGTTCCCTTGGGGAGTGAGGCGGCCTGGGCGAGGGGCCTATGGTGGTTTGCAGGCCAGCCACACCTCCCAGTGACCCAAATGGAGGCCCTGGTATCTGGGATTTATTTATCTTCTACAATTGAAACTTTGAAGCCTTGAGTGGAGCCAAGCCTCCTGCTTGTTCCTTGACCGCAGCCATTTTTGTTGGCATTTATTTATCTTCTACAATTGAAACTTTGTTTCCTTGAATGGAGGCCAAGGCAGGCCAGGGCTGTGGAAGCTTGGCTTTCTCCATCGCCAGGGCAACTCAAGCCTCCTGCTCTCTCCAGCTCTGTGCCGCCACCATTTTTATGGGATTTATTTATCTTCTATAATTAAAACTTTGTAGCCTCGAGTGGAGTCCAGGGCTGGCCAGAGTATGCAGAAAGCTTGGCTTCCTCCATTACTGTGGAAACCCAAGCCATCTTGGTTGGGTTGATTTGCATACTTGTTCCTGATTGGCTAGTGGATATGGCTTGTGGGTGTAGCAGAGATACAACCAATTTGCATATTACTCTTTTATTAGATAGGATACTATGAAGTAAATGCTCAGAAATATTAAAATCAAACTCTTGTTTTCATCTGAATACTGTATCTATGATTCAGTCGATTTGGCCTTGGCATCTGAACTCATTTATCTCCTAACATGTGTGCAGCTATTTTAATCTCCTGATTTATGCACATTCATAGTTTTTTACAGAAAGCAGTAAATACACATTGATTTTGAGTAGTGCTGGGATTTCCCTGGGTCAAGAAATAACTTTATTAGGCATGTGAGATCTCATTAATGGAGAAACAGAGCATCATCCTTTGTTGTAAAATTGAATACTACACTTTCACTCTGATGAGAGAGGAGTATGGAGATATGGAATCCATCTACAGATAAGAGAGTCAAGTAAAAGGAAAATGTACCCCTGGATAAACACTTTTAAATATTAATTAATTTACTTAAAAATTCCTTAGTCTACTCTTCCTGAACATGTTAGCACCTGAGACTTAAAGAGTTTGCACTTCTTTTTTAAAAAAATATATATATATTTTATTGATTTTTTACAGAGAGGAAGGGAAAGGGATAGAGAATTAGAAACATTGATCAGCTGCCCCCTGCACGTCCCCTACTGGGGATGTGCCCGCAACCAAGGTACATGCCCAGGTGTGCTCAATACAATATTAGTGGAAGTAGTATAGACCATTTCTAGGCCTGGCCCACAAAACTTTCCTACAAACTATCCTGTGTGTTCTTGTATCCTTAATCAGCTTGATGAAAATAGTCACAGTGACCCTGGAAATTACATAAAAAATCAGCTGCTCAGAGTCTGACTTAGGGTCCACTTCTCATTTCTGGCACAAGTAAAATTTTCTTTTCTGAGTTCTATAATGTCTCATTTAAAATTTGTGTACTATACATTGTGCATCTATTCAATGTAACTGCATAAGAACATTACACATTAGTTAGCTTAATCTACATGTGGCTGGAACCAGAACTCTAATAAAAAAAATGAATATTATTAATAGCCTTTTAAGTTGCCAGACTAATAATTTAGGAGGTAATTTGGATTGTGCCATGCCTTTTGTCATCATTATAACCTGTCATGTTTCACTGTATTTATTTCAGTTAAACTCTGGTTGGTTGCTGGAAGACTTAGATTTCTTACTTGCACCAATAGTGAGAGTTTACACTTTATGTACCACTACCATGGGAGAGGGGGCACCTTCCTATAGAGTACAATATATTCAACTAATCTCTCCACCTTCCCAAATGGGATACAATAGCCAAAATTTATAATATTACTTGTTAATATTTTTTTCTCCAAAAGAGGAGAAAATGCACAAGAAATAATGTAGATATGGAGGGAAAAGGGCAATAGGGAGGGTGGTAGAGCAAGAAAGTAATTGTTCTAGAAAGTGTGAATCAGAGTGACTAGAAGTTAGACATGTCAGACTCACCCTCTGCTAGGTGTGTAACATTGGGCAGCTTACTAACCCTCTCTGCACATTTGTTTTTCCTATCTGTAAATAGAGAATGATAACACCAGCTATCTCCTAAGGTGTTATTTGGGTGAGATAATACATGTAAATGACTTAAAATAGAGCCTGGAACAAAGCAAGCATGAATATATGCTACATGATTTTACTTAAAGTTATTCTAAAAGTGGACGGGGAAAATAGTAAATGTGGTTGGTTGCTAGAAGCACCTAAAAAGGCACCTTGCCAGTCCTCCTTGGAGGGCAAACCTGTTATTATCCAATTTTCTATCGGCTTTCTTAGATGACTCTGGACAATGAAGTCCAGCCCCCACTGTGGATTAAAAGCCATGAAAACCCACAAACAAGATTATGATGGCAGCATTGAGCCAACTCTTCCCTCTCTCAGCCCCTCCACAACAATATTGGGCAACAGTCACCATGGCTCAATGTCAACTAGCAGCCACAATCACTCTTTCAAAATCCACGTGATCTATATCTAGTGCCAAGGTGAATGCTCACAAAGAGAATATGCTCCTGAGTTCTTTAGATACCTTCCAGAGGCTTCTTTGAAAAGACCCAGACTTTTGCTTTGAAGAATATCTCTTATCTTTTAATAGATGCTATTCTAATGCAACTTGGCCATTGATACCTTTAAATGCATAGTAGTTACCTAACAAATGGCAGATACCACTATGACTAATTTGTCCAGTCATTATGCTATATATTTAAAGCTTCATCTTCATTTTCATAGGATTTCAAACATCCTGAAAATAGTGGTTTTGTGTTTTGACTGAATTCCATTAGGTTTTAAATTTTTAATACTAATGAGATTTATGAGTCATTCTCTGGCAGAATCCGCAGCTTTTAGCATGTCTAGTGTTAGAAAAATGACCCATGACAAGATATAAAACTGAGAAGGTACAAATGATCAGTTTCAAAAGAAGTTACAGAAGTAGAACAAATGAAGGGGAAAAAGTCTCAGATTATGTAAGAGCTAGAGTATTTGCAGAAAAGAGACATTGGGAGTAGCATTTCTTATGTCTAAATAGATATTCTTTTTAGTATTTACCCACGTGGCCCTGCCTGGCATCTATCCTGCCATTAGTCCACTGGGCGGTCTTGGCTTGACAGGGGATATGATCTCCCATACAAGTTTTTTTTTTTTGTTCTCTTCTTTCTTGGGCAGGCTCATTATCTTAGAGAATGTAGAAAACAGAGCTGGAAACTGATCTTGGCACTAAAGAGTTCTTTTATTCCTATTAAGCCAATCATAAACATTTGCCCACATTCTTTGGAGATCAAGACAAGTAGCCAAGCCAGAGCAAATAAGCCCATGGCCTTGAGAACATATTTTCCCATCTTTCCTCATTTTTCTCTGGTCCCTGATTTTTTTAATGTGAGCTAAAGAAAGAAAGATACTACACTCACTCTAACCCCTGAAGGAAGGGCAATGGGTTAAGAAGTGCAGATACAGAATTGGTTACTACTGGAAGGACCCTTTTTCTACAAAGCAGGCTAAACTCTTGTTCAGTGATCCACACAAAACTTTAGGGTTTGTGACCATTCAACCCCATCTATTCAACTGGATGGTAAGTCAGCAGAGTGACTTGCCCAGATCTCCACTAGAAGTGTAAGATTCAATTCTACAGTTTAGGAACTGAGAAATTATTATCTCTAAACATACCACATTGACATCTTGATATGTCATGATCAACATCATGCTATATATTGCCTCGACTTGATGGTAGAATATTAACCTTCCATCTATATTGCTACTCGTGAGCCTTTCAAATTGTAAGATCCTAGAGATGAGGACATTTTCTTAACCAAGCTCGGCTAGGACTGACCTTTTCAGATTGGCTTCCCTTCTGGTCATTGTTGCTGAGATGTAGGCAGAAGATAACTAGAAGATAACCCACCTAGGCTGAATGCGAAAGTTTTTTTTTGTTTGTTTTTTGTGTGTTTTTTTTTTTAATGGCATCTTTCGTTCTAGTGCATTGGACAAAGATATGAAGAAGGCAATGGGATCATACTTGGTTCCACCACACCTACAGCCCTAAATACTGTTTCAAACAAGCTTTCCAAGGGCTTTCCTCCCTTATCAGAAAGACAATGAAGCGTAGCGTCACCAGAGACCATAAAGTACATTGATTCTGAAACTACATGGGGCTTCTGTAGCATCCACCCTTGGACAACGAATGACTCATTAAGATTAATTTTTAGCTTACATAATGGCCCTTGCACAAGGCTGTTTGCACTCTAGAGTATTGGCACTGGCAAATAAGGCCAGACTTTTGGCAGATTTTTCAGATAAACAATGCCAAGCTGGCTGGCTAACTTCCTATATTTCTCTAATCTTTTTGGAATATACCTAGAACACTTTCCAAGAAATTAGTTTAGGTCAGTGAGAGTTTGTTCTGGATAATGCTGTGTTTATTGTTGCATAAAAATCTATGTCAGGATTAAATCCTCCTCCAGTCCTGACATAACACACTTTTTTTTGTTT
>PVJN01052132.1:0-14222 GCA_004026805.1 Lasiurus borealis
ACCTATCCTCCTCAGACTATTCAAAAACATTCAAGAAGAAGGAACACTTCCAAACACCTTCTATGAAGCCAGCATCACCCTAATACCAAAACCAGATAAAGACAACACAATGAAAGAGAATTATAGGCCAATATCTCTCATGAACATAGATGCCAAAATCCTCAACAAAATTCTAGCAAATCGGATCCAGCAGTACATCCGAAAGATCATGTACACCATGACCAAGCAGGATTCATCCCAGGAATGCAGGGAAGGTACAATATCTGCAAATCAAAATATGTGAACAAATTGAGAGATAAAAATAACAGAGTCATATCAATTGATGCAGTAAAAGCATTTGACAAAATCCAACACCCTTTCTTGATAAAAACTCTCAGCAAAGTGGGAATAGAAGGATCATACCTCAACATCGTAAAAGCCATATATGATGAACCCACAGCTAACATCATACTCAATGGGCAAAACTAAAACCATTTCCCCTAAGAAAAGGAACAAGACAGGGATGCCCACTCTCATCTCTCCTGCTTGATATAGTACTGGAAGTATTAGCCATTGCAATTAGACAAGAAGAAGAAATAAAGGGCATCCCAATTGGAAAAGAAGAAGTAAAGCTGTCTTTATTTGCAGATGACATGATATTGTACATAAAAAACCTAAAGACTCCATTCCAAAACTAATTGACTTAATTAATGAATTTGGCAATGTAGCAGGATACAAAATTAATGCTAAGAAGTCTGTGGCATTTCTATACACTAATAGTGAAACTAAAAAAGCAATCCCATTTACCATAGCACAAAAAAAATTAAGATACCTAGGAATAAACCTAACTAAAGAGGTAAAATACCTATATGCAGAAAGCTACAGGACCCTGAAAAAAGAGATAGAGGAAGATGTTAACAGATGGAAGAGCATACCTTGCTCATGGATTAGGAGAATCAACATCATTAAAATGTCCATACTACCCAAAACAATGTACAGATTCAACACACTACCCACTAAAATACCAACGACATATTTCACAGACCTACAGAGAATTCTTCATAGATTCTTCTGGAACAAAAAAAGACTACTGATAGCTACAGCAATTTTGAGAAAGAAGAATGAAGTAGGTGGGATCTCAATACCAGACTTCAAGCTATACTACAAAGCAATTGTTCTCAAAACAGCCTGGTCCTGGCACAAGAACAGACATATGTACCAATGGAATAGAATAGAGAACCCAGATATCCACCCAAAGTACTATGCTCAATTAATATTTGACAAATGAGGCATGAACATTCAGTGGAGCCAAGATAGCCTCTTCAATAAATGATGTTGGGAAAATTGGACAGATACATGCAAAACAATGAAACTGGACCACCAACTTACACAAAATACAAAAATAAACTCCAAATGGATACAGGACTTAAACATTAGAAGGGAAACCATAAAAACTAGAGGAATCCACAGACAGCACAATCTCAGATATATGCCAAAAGAACTTCTTCACTGATACTGATCCAAAGGCAATGGAAGTTAAAGAAAAAATAGACAAATGGGACTACATCAAAATAAAAAGCTTTTGCACAGGAAAAGAAACCATCAACAAAAACAACCAGAAAGATCACTGTATGAGAGAACATATTCGCAAATGTTATCACTGATAAAGGTTTAATCTCCAAAATCTACAGCCAATTTATACAACTTAATAAAAGGAAGATGAACGATCCAATAAAAAAATGGGCAATGGACCTAAATAGAACCTTTTAAAAAGATGACAGAAGGAAGGCCAAGAGACACATGAAAACATGTTCAAAGTCATTAATCATCCGAGAGATGCCAATCAAAACGACAATGCGATACCATCTCACACCTGTCAGAATGGCAATCATGAACAAATCAACAAACGACAAGTGTTGGCGAGGATGCGGAGAAAAAGGAACCCTTGTGCACTGTTGGTGGGAATGCAGACTGGTGCAGCCACTGTGGAGAACAGTATGGAGTTTCCTCAAAAAACTAAAAATGGATCTCCCATTTGACCCTGTAATCCCACTCTTAGAAATTTATCCTAAGAAATTACAAACATCAATCACAAAGATTTATGCACCCCTATGTTCATAGCAGCACAATTTACAATTTCGATACTGCCTAGGTGCCCATCAACAGATGAGTGCATCAGAAAACTGTGGTACATCTACACAATGGAATAGTATGCTGTCATTAAAAAGAAGGAATTTTTACCATTTGCAGCAACCTGGTTGTAACTGGAGAGCCTTATGCTTAGTGAAATAAGCCAGTCAATGAGGGAGAAGCATCACATGATCTCACTCATTGGTGGATAATAAAGAACATTATAAACTGATGAACAAAAGGATAGATACAGAGACAAGTAAAGCTTCAAACAGACTGAAATTATAGGAGGAAGATTAAAGTTAGGTGAGGTAGATAAGAGATCAATCAAAGGACTTGTATGCATGCATCTAAGCATAACCAATGAACATAGACACTGGGGTTTGGGGTATGCCTGGGAGGGAGGGCGGGACAATGTGAAGATATGTATAAAAATTAATAAAAATTTTAAAAAAAGAAGAATCAGGAAGTAAATTTAAAAACCTTGGGGTTCACTTATGCTATTCTTAATTTGTTTCTTACCTTGAAACACTTTCATGGTTTACTTTTTTCTGTCCCTAATAAATGGCACACAATTCTTCTTCTTCAGACATAGGTTAATGCAAGCTCTCAATTCAAGTCTATTTCTTTACCTATTATTTAAGCTAGCTTATTTTTTTTTTAATTTTTAGTTTTTACATCCTCAGCAAATTAATACAGAAAATTGAAAGGCAAGATGGTTAAATGATCATTTGATAGATATAAAAATTCTAGAAAGCATTCACACAATTAATGAGAATGACATCAAAGGCAGGACAATGCCATTTGGTTTAGATTAAACCTAGAAACTTTTAATAGTCTTTAAGGATGTGTCTGAAAAGCTGCTCAAAACAAAAAGGTTGTATGTTGAAGATGACCATGTATCAACAAAGGGTGAAAACTTCTAAAGGATTTTCATCCAAAACATTTAAATACTTATTAAAATAAAACTGGTCATGGGAGCTCTGATTAATTTATTCACTGGCATTCATGTAGGTACAGTTAGAATAAAAGTAAATAACTATTTGCAGGTAAGAAAGCATCATTGGAATCAAGATTTGACTGGTTCTGAAAACATTAAACTTTTTTATAAAGTATCTGTATTCTGGTGAAATGTTTAATGCTAGGTGCCCAAGCAATTAGCTCATATCGTTTTGACCATTAAAAAAGCACACAGGAGCTGAAACCGGTTTGGCTCAGTGGATAGAGCATCAGCCTTCGGACTCAAAGGTCCCGGGTTCAATTCCAATCGAAGGCATGTACCTTGATTGTGGGCATATCCCCTACTGGGGATGTGCAGGAGGCAGTTGATCAATGTTTCTCTCTCATTGATGTTTCTAGCTCTCTATCTCTCTCCTTTCCTTTCTATAAAAAATAAATAAAATAGATTTTTTTAAATAAAGCACACAGGAACTATCTAAGAACTGGTTACATTTTGAATGTTAGGGAATTATTTATCTAAATATCCTACAGCAATTACCATGAAGCATCTTTACTGGTTTTATTTAGAAGCAGAAGATAAATTTCCAAGAGAAATTTATACATAGAAATGTACATGGTAAATGCATCACTATTTTGAGGCCTATAATGATTGTTTTTCTGTCAAGTTAAATAAATTTTGCCTTTAGAAGTACAGTCAAGGATCAGGGAGAAAGCACAGTCAGAAAATTATTTACTACCAAGGAGGTCTCTTTTCCCACAACCTCATCTCTACAACCTGCTTTGCCCAAGGAGTCTGTCAACAACTCAGTCTATAACATGTTCTTCTCCACATGCCACCTTGTATTGGGGGTTGATGAGATTTGGGGTACTTCTTCATGTAAGACACTAAGTATCTAAAGCAGGGACATCAGTTAGACACCTGTACACAAATGAGGCAAAATATTAACTCCATGGCAGCATGGTCCCATATGGCCATGTGTAAGGGCTGTCTCTGCCACACACTAGCCATGGGACCTTGTGCAAGTTATGCAGCCTGAGACCCAGACTTCATCTGCAAAGATAATGAGTTCAGAGGCCTGTAAATTCTGCAGCATTTAAAACTTTTTTAATCCTTACCCAGGATATGTTTTATTGATTTATTTTTTAGAGAGAGAGGAAGGGAGAGAGAGAAACACTGATTATTTGACTCCAGTAAGTGCCCTGATTGAGAATTGAACCCTCAACCTATTGATGTGAGGAACTATGCTCCAACCAATTGAGGCACCTGGCCAGGGCAATTCTTCAGCATTTTAGACATAACTAAATATTACTTAGGCTAATCTAGAATGTTTAATTCAAAGGAGATCTCATAGCTATATCAGGAAGAATGACAAGCTGTGTCAGAAGGCACCATTAAGCACAGTCAGTATAAGGCAACTCCCAAAATGAAGTCCAAGTTTAGAATGTCCTCCTTTTGTGATGGGAAATAATTTTGCAGCCTAAAAGTCTGGACTGACTGAAAACCAATTCAAGATAATCCTATCTGTGGTGTTCAGCACTAGCCACATCTAATTAGTAAGCATTTGAGATGTGGCTAGTGCAACTGAGTTACTGAATTTTAATTTTAATTAGTTTAAATCCAAACTTAAAAGGTGATGCCTGATTCAGTTATTGGAACATTTTTAAGTATGTTCCAGTTATTGGAACATTTTAAAGTATGTTTGGAATAATTTACATATAGAAACTACACTTGTAAATGTAAATTTTACAAAATATAAATATAAATCAAGTAGTTTTGATGAATTTGGTGTCCAAATTTAGATATGCTGATGCTGTAAAACACACATTGGATTTTAAAGAATTATTCCCCTCAAAAAGAATGTAAAATATTTCATTAATAATTTTTATTATGTTCTTTATTATCCACCAATGAGTGAGATCATGTGATGCTTCTCCCTCATTGACTGGCTTATTTCACTAAGCATAAGGCTCTCCAGTTCCATCCAGGTTGCTGCAAATGGTAAGAATTCCTTCTTTTTAATGGCAGCATAGAATTCCATTGTGTAGATGTACCACAGTTTTCTGATCCACTCATCTGCTGACGCGCACCTGATGAACAAAAGGATAGATACAGAGGCAGTAAAGCTTCAAACATACTGTGAAATTACAGCAGGAAGATTAAAGTTAGGTGAGGTAGATAAGAGATCAACCAAAGGAATTGTATGCATGCATATAAGCATAACCAATGAACATAGACACTGGGGGGGTTGGGGTATGCCTGGGAGGGAGGGGGGTGGCAATGGGGAGATATGTATAAAAAATTTTAAAAAATAAAACAAAAATAAAAGGAAAAAAAATAATTTTATTATGTTTACATGTATAAGTGGTAATATTTTAGATATATTAGATTAGGTAAAATGCTTTATTAAAATTAATTTCAAAGTCTGTTTAATGTTGCTACTAGAAAACGTAAAACTTTGTAGGTGTCTCACATATATTTCTACTGCATATGCTGTTCTCCAGATCAATTACTTCTCTATAAAACTTAGAAATAGTAAACAATTTTTGTGAATAAACATGAAAAGTCATTAAGAAAAGCCACAATATTGCATATTCATTAATTAGTAAATACCTGTAGTCATATATATATTCACAAATAAGTGATGAAAGTATTCATTTGTTGATTCAATAAGCAAAGATCTACTAATCACTTCAAAAAGTATTGGGCTGGGTGCAACTGAAAGATGGTTATCTCTACAGCATTCGAAAACAGAAAAATCAAAGTAACTTGCTCAAGATCACACAGCCAATAAATACCAGAAAAGGGGACTCAGTTGCAGCTTTTCTGGTTCAGAAATGTCTATTCTTCCTGCTACATGAGATTGCCTCCTAGAAGTTGAGAAACAAAGACACCATGAAAGGTTATCTCATGGCTCCCAAATCCATATAAATGTCAAAATATAAAACTGACAAGGGACTATATTTTTAAACATCTTAATACTTCCTTAGCACTGTCTAAATCACCCACATTAGAAATGATTACTAATTGATTTGTGATAGCACCTGTAATTGACATCATCTCTCTTAACCTGGCTTCTCCTGCAGTGTTTTGCATACTGTGGGTTCTTAATAAATATTTGTTGATTTGGTCAAACTTTAACTTTTTAAAACCACATCTGTGTGGGAAAAAAGCTGGTATAACTGTGTGAAAAACTGTGAATTCCTAATACTGACTTATACTAGGCACACCACTATTTCAATTTATACTATTACCACAACACAATAGTATATTATCGTCATATGCATATAGTTTATTGGGCTCAGAGACTTAAACCCCACCTGAAAACTCAGGAGTAAATAGAGTTAAACATAGTTAAGTGGAAAAGAACCTGGGAAATGTGCCCGTGAGTTTTTGGTGGGCTCTTTCTCATTCCAAGATGTGGTTCTGGAATTCCCTCCCACCTATTCTGGCCAGCCACTGCACCACTCCCTTCCTTTGCTTCTTCACTCTAACTACACACTTTGTGCTTACATGCCTTTTCCTCCCAATTCTGCCAACACATCTCTTTCAAACACCTTTTGAAAATTCCACTTGTACCATAAAACCCCCTTTAACCAAATAAGAGGGAAACAGATGATTTGCTGACAAAACTACATACTGGGATACACTAATCTTGAGCTCCCTCCCAAATCAGAAGGGATGAAATCTATAGCACAACCAGCATGGCTCAGTGGTCACTATTCGATTCATACTCAGGACACATGCCTGGGTTGCAGGCTCCATCCCCAGTGTGGGGCATGCAGAAGGCAGCCAATCAGTGATTCTCTCATCATTGGTGTTTTAATTTCTTCTCCCTTGCCCTTCCTCTCTGAAATCAAGGAAAATATATGTTAAGTATGTTTCTATATGGATTAAGTTTTCTTACTACATAAGCTCTCAATTTGAGTTATTATTTCTGTTCTCAACTGTATTTCTGTAAGTTCATCTATTACAGAAATAATCCTCAGTAAGTGACTTTTTTAGAGTTTGTCCACATGTTGACATGTCTTCCTGAATTACTGTATGTGGTGGAAATATATTTATAGATTAATTTTAAATTCCTTTATTTTGCAATATTCATCCAGAGAACTGAGATTGCACAACACAGTATAGGCATAAGATTTACAACCTGTTGTCTTACTGTGGCATTACATGAGTCTGCCTTACTTTCTTTTCTTTTTTTAAAAATATATTTTATTGATTTTTCACAGAGAGGAAGTGAGAGGGATAGGAAGTCAGAAACATCGACGAGAGGGAGACATTGATCAGCCGCCTCCTGCACACCCCACACTGGAGATGTGCCCGCAAGCAAGGTACATGCCCCCAACCGGAATCGAACCCGGGACCTTTCAGTCCGCAGGCTGACGCTCTATCCACTGAGCCAAACCGGTCTCGGCTCTTTTATTGTTTTTATTTTTATTTTTTTTTTGCCTTACTTTTTTATGTGATGACATATAATCTGCCATTATCTATTAATTGTTAGCAGAGCATTCAGTGGCATTCTGGAATAGTTACTGTCATGCTCTAGCAGCTCATAATAGTTAATAAAACATCTAGAAGTTTCCCCACTTAAGGGCAAGGAGCAGGCTGTGGAAGATTCTGATTTAAGTAGCCTAAAGGGATTGAATTTGAAGTGGATTAAAAACAGAAAAAAATATGTCAATGTCAATTCACCTAACACTAGGAGAATTTTTCTCCTAGAGGGGTTTATGAAAGTGTACATGGCCCTGGAAAGCACTCTACTCTCCCTAAAAAGAAGAAAGAAAATGACCTGCCAAACCATGTATGACTGTGAATACAATAAAAACAGCTAACACAAATCATCTTGGACTTGTTTCTTAAGAAGTGGTATCTTTGGGAGCCTTTGTGATACATGAGTTTCCTATGAAAATTAAAGTATGTTTTCCTGGGAGAATTACTTTGTAAAAATTGGTTAGACAATGTAGATGAATTGATACCCCACAATTATTATAAAGTATTCCAGAAGACTGGGCAGTATTCATAAAATGCTTATTTGTACATTTCAATGATTCAATGTCATTTGGTTATCTAAATTTTTTATTTCATTGAAAAATAAAACAAAACCTTTGTCAACCTATAACCTGGGAATAACCATGAAACAAATCTACTAGAGGCTATACACAGCAGCTGCAAAATGCCTCTGGATTAAATCCACTAAGTATTGTCAAGAGAGAACTCTAGCATCACCTTTTGATCTCAACAAAAATATTCTATGTAAAGAGCATAGCTTCTATTCAACATATATTTTAAAAACACAATTCCTTAGGCAATTGCTTCTGTTTCTCTCTGTCCTTAAGCATCTCACATGAGCTATATAACCACACATGTTATCATGCATTAAAATAAAACACAGGCTGGATCCACGGAAGATACAAAATCCTGGCCATTCTATCAGACAAGGAGCTTGGACCTGTTTCCTCCTCTCCACACACTTCCAATATGGCCTTACTTTGAGTCCTTGTCATCTCTTACTTGGGTTATCCTCAAAATGATTTTCTCTACCCCCATTTTCAGCAGTCTCCCCAAATCAGCTGGAATTTGACTTTGTGGCTGTCTGGTTAAGGACCTGTGAGGCCTGCCCGATGCTCTCAGGAGAGAGCCCAGATCCTTCACCAGGTCCTGCAATGCTCCTTATAATCTGACGAAGCTTGCTTGTGCATACCATCTGTCACTTTCCTTCCAGGACTCTGTGATCCAGCTGTTATTTTCTAAACCTGGTCACTCTCTAAAGCTGGTCACTTTCATACCTCCCTGAGCAAATGCTCATGCTCTTCCCTCTTCTCTGTAGTATCCCTCAAGTTTAAATGTCACAGCCTTTTGGAATTATTCCTCTTTCCCATAAAATTCTGAATCACTTCCTCCTCTGAGTGGAAGTATCCCTAGGTCCAAACACAATGCACGGGACAAACTGAATGTGTATTTAATCAGCAGTTTTGTCCCCTGCAATTTCCTTGTGTCTCCCTCCTCAGCAAAGCAGGCCTCCTTTGGTTGAAAGCCCACAGAAGGAAAGAGCTAAGCCTGATGACTCACACTGTTCTCTACCCACTTCTGTGTCCTACACTATTAGGCATCTAATACTTTATAAGAAGGAAAGGGGAGGGCTGTTGATTCACTCTCAGGACTTTCTGAAGCTAATTCAGGAGTGTCTAGTTTGGGCTGATGCTCTGGATACATCCACCATATTTGTCATGATAAAATCTTTGTGTCAGAACTTAAGTTCTATTAGGCCAACCAGTTAGTTTCTCCAAACATGAAACACAAACAACTCTCAAATGGAGAAAAGACCTCAATCAGTAAAGAATTAAATTAACTCAGTAATTTCACTGAGAATGGTTTCCTTCCAATTTGGTAAAAGTGACTAGAACATACCCTAGCCAATTTGGGTAGAGTGTGGGCCCATGGACTGATGTATCCCAGTTCAATTTCAGTTAATGGGATGTAACTGGGTTGCAGGCTCTATCCCTGGTCTTGGTAGGAGTGTGTGCAGGAGGCAACCAGTCTATATGCCTCTCTCACATCGATGTCCCACTCTCTGTCTCTTCCCTTCCCTCCACACTCTCTAAAATCAATGGAAATGCCCTAACCAGTTTGGCTCAGTGGATAGAGCGTTGGTCTGTGGACTGAAGGGTCCCAGGTTTGATTCTGGTCAAGGGCATGTACCTTGGTTGTGGGCACATCCACAGTAGGAGGTGTGCAGGAGGCAGCTGATCAATGTTTCTCTCCCATCAATGTCTTATTCTCCATCCCTGTCCCTTCCTCTCTGTAAAAAAATCAATAAAATATATTTTTAAAAATTAATGGGTAAATTAACAAACACACACATACAAACAAAAGTGGCTGGAAGGATAATTAGATCCAGGTAATTTAAATGACATTTAGACAAATATAGGAATAAGTTGAAAATTTTTATAGAGCAATCTTTGACACTATTGATTGATCAAAAGACAAAAACAAAAACAAAAACAAAAACACCATCACATAAATATTCTCTCAAGTTGGCTCACTACATAAATTAAATTTTTTTTCACTCTACTTTATTTTGAGTTTCCTGGACACATCTATCTGTCAGGGTTCAGTGAACACAATGATACAATCTAACATGTAGAATCCATTTAAAAAAAAAAAACACAAAAAACATGTGAGAGTCACAGAAAAAAAGAGACTTTATCTCAAGATTAGATGTTGAGTTACTTCTTGAAGTAAAAGAGAAAAAGACCCCAAAATACAAAATGTTGCTATTGCTTGCTGAGGGCTGGTCCATTCACAGGATAAGTTAAATTTGGCCTTTATAAAGTTCCACACCCATCCAGGTAATTTTATTCACTCCATCAACATTTAAATGTTAATTCACAAGTGTGTCTTGTTCTGTGAAATGTCCTGGGAAATATAATAATGAACAGCCATTGACTCAGCCAGATGGGATCTAGATTGGCAAAGGCTACTTACACAACAATGTCGCCATTGCTATAGTGGAGCTGTGTAGAAAGGGCAGGGGAAGTGCATGGTTAGAGAAGACTGACTCATGAAGGTGACACTTGGGGAGGAGTTTGACTCCAGTCCAAAAAACACATGGTTCAGATTCAATTCATTTGGCACTTGCCGGAAATGTTGACACAGTAGCATATCCTCACACAGGGCTTGTTATCAGTCATTTTACACAATTGTGAACGTGAAATAAAGGTATTTCACCTGGGACATCTTCAACATTTTACTTTCTGAAGTTCCAGAAACACACCTCTTTACCAAAATGTCAGATCACCAAGGTTGTGAAAATAAAATCACAGGGACTCCAGAATTCTTTAATTCCTGGCCATATTGTTTTGGTAGTGGGAAGACAAAATAAAACCATTAACTCAGGAGAAACTAAGATGGTGGCATTGGTGAACACCTAAACTGCTGCCTTGCACAACAATTTTAAAACTACAATTAAAAGACAAAACAGACATCATCCAGAACCACAAGAAAGTTGGCTGAGTGGAAATTTTATAACTAGAAGGAAAGAGAGGGGCTCACAGAGACTCAGAGGAGCTGTAAAAAGCTGAAGTATGGAGATGTACATGTGTGGAGAGAGCGGGCGGCAGAATGCCTGGCTGGCTTTTTCTGGCAGGAGGGAGATGGAGACTCCCAACTACACTGAACCCCTTATTCTATGGCACTGAACCCCAGTTCTGGGTGAGACTCATACAGAGGGAGTCTGGACTGTGAAAAGAAAGGAGTGCATGGAAATTTAGGGGAGTTGTGAGAGGGCAGAGGTCTGGGGGTGCGCACACCACTGCGTGCAGAAGATGGACAGCTGGTTGTGCCCCTAGCTTTCTCTAGTGGGCAGGAGACAGAGCCTCCCAAGTGCAACATTTCTAACTGCACTGAACCCCAGTTTCAGAAGAGACCCTGGGGACCGAGACTCATATGGATCCCAGAGTACAAAGGAACCGGAAAGGCAGAGGTCTAGAGGCACGCACACTCATGTACACAGAGATGGCTGCAGCGATTACCGAGAGACACTTGAGACCCAGGAGCCATGAACGGCAGGGCTAACTGGAAGCCAAGGCAGTCTGCTAAGCCCTGAGACTCCACCCCATCCAAGCTCAACAAAGAGGTTTTTGCAGTTTTGTAAGACTTGTATCATAAGGCTAATTCCAACAGTTCTCCTGGCATAGTGAAAATGTGGAGACAAAGGAACAGATCACAAACAAAAGAAATGGAGGAAAACAAATGACTGCATATAGAGTTCAAAACCATGGTTATAAGGTTTTTAAAGAATTTCCTAGAAAAGATGGATAAATTTAGCAAGACCCAAGAGGAGATGAAAAAGGAACAACTAAGAATTAAACATACACTGAATAAAATAAAAAATATTATACAGAGACCTCACAGCAGACTGGAAGAAGGCAAGAATCAAGTCAAAGATGTGAAATACAAAGAAGCAGAAAACACTCCACTGGAAAACAAAACAAAACAAAAAGAATCCAAAAATGTGAAGATAGTTTAAGAAGCCTCTGGGACACCTTCAAGTGTACCACATCAAAATTATGGGGGTGCCAGAAGAAGAGAGAGAGAACAAGATACTGAAAAACTATTTGACAAAATAATGACTGAAAATTTCCCACATCTGGTGAAAGAAATAGACTTATAAATCCAGGAAGCACACAGAACCCCAAACAAAAGAGGACCACACCAAGACACATCATAATTAAAATACCAAGAGCAAAAGACAAAGAGAGAATATTAAAAGCAGCAAGAGAAAAACAGTTAATAACCTATAAGGAAGCCCCCATACGATTGTCAACTGATTTCTCAACAAAAACTATGCAGGCCAGATGGGAGTGGCAAGAAATATTCAAAGTGATTAATAGCAAGAACCTATAACCAAGATTACTCTATCCAGCAAAGCTATCATTCAGAATTAAAGGGCAGATAAAGAACTTCACAAATAATAAAAAAAAAAAAACTAAAAGAGTTCATCACCACCAACCCAGTATTATATGAAATGCTGCAAGGTACTCTTTAAGAAGATGAACAAGAAAAAGGTAAAGATAAAAATTATGAACAACAAATAAATATCTATCAACAAGTGAATCTAAAAATTAACTGAATTAAAAATCTGATGAACAGACTAAGTTGGTGAAGATAATAGAATCAGGAGCATAGAAAGGGAGTGGACTGACAATTCTCAGGGGGAAAGAGGTGAGGAGGGTACAAAGAGAGACTGGACAAAAATCATACAACTATGCATGAGGACAATGCGGGGGAGGTAAGGGAAGAGGGATGAGTGGAAGCTGGATGGAGGGGAGCTATGGGGGGAAAAAGAGGGACAATTGTAATAATCTGAATAATAAAGATTTATTAAATAAAAATAAATAAATAAAGAGGTGAATGAGAAAGGAGGAAAATGGCGGCGGAGTAAACAGACGCGTCTGGAGCTTTGTCGCTGGGCAGAAGGAGAGAGAGCGGCTGAGAGTCACACTGGGAGTGTTTGGTGGCAAGTTAAGAGCCAGTTATCTTCCAGGAGAAGGCGGGGAACTGCTGGACGGGGCTCTCTCAGCCAGGCAGCCCCACTGCCAAGGGGTTTTTGCCCGCCCGAGCCCCCGGCACGAACGCGGAGACCACGCCATCTTTCAGAGGGAGGTAGATGTCTGCAGCCATCTGAAGCCGGCAGCTGCACACACATCAAGCAGCTGGGGCCCCGGGGACCCAGAGCTCCGCTCTCCAATCAGCACGGACACGCAGCAGACGCCGAGATCCACGGAGCACACGGAGAGGTCAGACTGCGCCTGGGATAAGAGGGAGGTCTGGAAGCTGCTGCTGACAGAGGCACCCCAAGCAGCCGGGGACACAGAGCATGGCTTTCCAGGCAGGAAGGATGTGCGGGGGGTGGATTCGGAGATCCGCACAGCATGAGGAAGGGTCAGATTTCGCCCAGGTCAGGGTGAGGTCTCCTACCCGCGCACAACAGAGAAGCATACACCTTGGGAGCCAGGCTACGGGAAAGCTGCCACTGAAGAGGTTCCCAGAGGTGGTCAGGGCGTGATCCCTAAGTGTGGAGGCAAACCCTCTGAGCTGTTGAGGGAAGAGAGCTCTGGAAAACGACTTCTTTTTTTTTTCTTTCTTTCTTTTTTTCTTTCTGGGGCAGAAGGACACCCTGGGAGTTATTACAGTGTCCCGGCTACAAAACCCCTACAAACTGGCTTTGAGAACCACAGAGTAGCAGGATCTGAGCACAGCCTAGAGAGGTCCCTGCTTTGTCTCAGAGATCAATTCTGAAACACTGCCACCCAGTGGATAACACTCAGAAAAATAGTGGAAGTGAAGGAGCATCCTAATTTTTTTTCTTTTTTTCCTTTTCCTTTTTTCTTTTTCTTAATTTTATTTTTAATTTTCACATATTTTAATTAAAAGACTATTTTTCTTCTTTCCGCATCAATTGATTTTTCCTTTTTAACTATTACATTTTTGTTTTAAACTAGTATTATTATTTAATATTAGTACTTTACCTTTTTGGAAAAAAAAAGTGTCATTTTGTTTTCTATTTATTTTATTTCGGGATTAGAGTTCTACATTCTATTTTCATCTTTCCTTTAGCATAATATTACTCCAACTCAACTCTACCTTTATG